>JBBDGP010003808.1:0-261595 GCA_037952835.1 Lithobates septentrionalis
GGGGAGGATGTAACACCCTGGTGTATAGGTGGGGGGAGGATGTAACACCCTGGTGTATAGGTGGGGGGAGGATGTAACACCCTGGTATATAGGTGGGGGGAGGATGTAGCACCCTGGTGTATAGGCGGGGGAGGATGTAACACCCTGGTGTATAGGCGGGGGGAGGATGTAACACCCTGGTGTATAGGCGGGGGAGGATGTAACACCCTGGTGTATAGGTGGGGGGAGGATGTAACACCCTGGTATATAGGTGGGGGGAGGATGTAGCACCCTGGTGTATAGGCGGGGGGAGGATGTAGCACCCTGGTGTATAGGCGGGGGAGGATGTAACACCCTGGTGTATAGGCGGGGGGAGGATGTAGCACCCTGGTGTATAGGTGGGGGGAGGATGTAGCACCCTGGTGTATAGGTGGGGGGAGGATGTAGCACCCTGGTGTATAGGCGGGGGGAGGATGTAACACCCTGGTGTATAGGTGGGGGGAGGATGTAGCACTCTGGTGTATAGGGGGGGAGGATGTAGCACACTGGTGTATAGGCGGGGGAGGATGTAGCACACTGGTGTATAGGTGGGGGGAGGATGTAGCACCCTGGTGTATAGGCGGGGGGAGGATGTAGCACCCTGGTGTATAGGTGGGGGGAGGATGTAGCACCCTGGTGTATAGGCGGGGGGAGGATGTAGCACCCTGGTGTATAGGGGGGGAGGATGTAGCACACTGGTGTATAGGTGGGGGGAGGATGTAGCACCCTGGTGTATAGGTGGGGGGGAGGATGTAGCACACTGGTATAGGTGGGGGGAGGATGTAGCACACTGGTGTATAGGTGGGGGGAGGATGTAACACCCTGGTGTATAGGTGGGGGGAGGATGTAGCACTCTGGTGTATAGGTGGGGGGAGGATGTAGCACCCTGGTGTATAGGTGGGGGGAGGATGTAGCACACTGGTGTATAGGTGGGGGGAGGATGTAACACCCTGGTGTATAGGGGGGGGAGGATGTAGCACCCTGGTGTATAGGGGGGGGAGGATGTAGCACCCTGGTGTATAGGGGGGGAGGATGTAGCACCCTGGTGTATAGGGGGGGGAGGATGTAGCACCCTGGTGTATAGGTGGGGGGAGGATGTAGCACTCTGGTGTATAGACGGGGGGAGGATGTAACACTCTGGTGTATAGGTGGGGGAGGATGTAGCACACTGGTGTATAGGTGGGGGGAGGATGTAGCACCCTGGTGTATAGGTGGGGGGAGGATGTAACACACTGGTGTATAGGTGGGGGGAGGATGTAGCACCCTGGTGTATAGGCGGGGGAGGATGTAACACTCTGGTGTATAGGTGGGGGAGGATGTAGCACACTGGTGTATAGGTGGGGGGAGGATGTAGCACCCTGGTGTATAGGCGGGGGAGGATGTAGCACTCTGGTGTATAGGCGGGGGAGGATGTAGCACACTGGTGTATAGGTGGGGGGAGGATGTAGCACACTGGTGTATAGGTGGGGGAGGATGTAACACCCTGGTGTATAGGTGGGGGAGGATGTAACACCCTGGTGTATAGGTGGGGGGAGGATGTAACACCCTGGTGTATAGGCGGGGGGAGGATGTAACACTCTGGTGTATAGGTGGGGGAGGATGTAACACCCTGGTGTATAGGCGGGGGAGGATGTAACACTCTGGTGTATAGGTGGGGGAGGATGTAGCACCCTGGTGTATAGGTGGGGGGAGGATGTAGCACACTGGTGTATAGGTGGGGGGAGGATGTAACACTCTGGTGTATAGGCGGGGGGAGGATGTAACACCCTGGTGTATAGGTGGGGGGAGGATGTAACACACTGGTGTATAGGTGGGGGGAGGATGTAACACACTGGTGTATAGGTGGGGGGAGGATGTAGCACCCTGGTGTATAGGCGGGGGAGGATGTAGCACACTGGTGTATAGGTGGGGGGAGGATGTAGCACTCTGGTGTATAGGTGGGGGGAGGATGTAGCACCCTGGTGTATAGGTGGGGGGAGGATGTAGCACACTGGTGTATAGGCGGGGGGAGGATGTAGCACACTGGTGTATAGGTGGGGGGAGGATGTAGCACCCTGGTGTATAGGCGGGGGGAGGATGTAACACCCTGGTGTATAGGTGGGGGAGGATGTAACACCCTGGTGTATAGGTGGGGGGAGGATGTAGCACCCTGGTGTATAGGTGGGGGGAGGATGTAGCACCCCTGGTGTATAGGGGGGGGAGGATGTAGCACCCTGGTGTATAGGTGGGGGGAGGATGTAACACCCTGGTGTATAGGCGGGGGGAGGATGTAGCACACTGGTGTATAGGGGGGAGGATGTAGCACACTGGTGTATAGGCGGGGGGAGGATGTAGCACACTGGTGTATAGGTGGGGGAGGATGTAGCACCCTGGTGTATAGGGGGGGGAGGATGTAACACCCTGGTGTATAGGTGGGGGGAGGATGTAGCACACTGGTGTATAGGCGGGGGGAGGATGTAGCACACTGGTGTATAGGTGGGGGAGGATGTAACACCCTGGTGTATAGGCGGGGGAGGATGTAGCACACTGGTGTATAGGTGAGGGGAGGATGTAGCACCCTGGTGTATAGGGGGGGGAGGATGTAACACCCTGGTGTATAGGTGGGGGGAGGATGTAGCACACTGGTGTATAGGCGGGGGGAGGATGTAGCACCCTGGTGTATAGGGGGGGGGAGGATGTAACACCCTGGTGTATAGGTGGGGGGAGGATGTAGCACCCTGGTGTATAGGTGGGGGGAGGATGTAGCACCCTGGTGTATAGGCGGGGGGAGGATGTAGCACCCTGGTGTATAGGCGGGGGGAGGATGTAACACCCTGGTGTATAGGGGGGGGAGGATGTAACACCCTGGTGTATAGGCGGGGGGAGGATGTAGCACCCTGGTGTATAGGGGGGGAGGATGTAGCACACTGGTGTATAGGCGGGGGGAGGATGTAGCACACTGGTGTATAGGTGGGGGAGGATGTAGCACCCTGGTGTATAGGGGGGGAGGGATGTAACACCCTGGTGTATAGGTGGGGGGAGGATGTAGCACCCTGGTGTATAGGTGGGGGGAGGATGTAGCACCCTGGTGTATAGGCGGGGGGAGGATGTAGCACACTGGTGTATAGGCGGGGGAGGATGTAACACTCTGGTGTATAGGTGGGGGGAGGATGTAGCACACTGGTGTATAGGTGGGGGGAGGATGTAGCACCCTGGTGTATAGGTGGGGGGAGGATGTAGCACCCTGGTGTATAGGCGGGGGAGGATGTAACACTCTGGTGTATAGGTGGGGGGAGGATGTAGCACTCTGGTGTATAGGGGGGGAGGATGTAGCACTCTGGTGTATAGGTGAGGGGAGGATGTAGCACCCTGGTGTATAGGCGGGGTGAGGATGTAGCACCCTGGTGTATAGACGGGGGGAGGATGTAGCACCCTGGTGTATAGGTGGGGGGAGGATGTAACACCCTGGTATATAGGTGGGGGGAGGATGTAACACTCTGGTGTATAGGTGGGGGAGGATGTAACACTCTGGTGTATAGGTGGGGGGAGGATGTAGCACCCTGGTGTATAGGTGGGGGGAGGATGTAGCACTCTGGTGTATAGGTGGGGGAGGATGTAACACTCTGGTGTATAGGTGGGGGGAGGATGTAACACTCTGGGTGTATAGGTGGGGGGAGGATGTAGCACCCTGGTGTATAGGTGGGGGGAGGATGTAGCACCCTGGTGTATAGGTGGGGGAGGATGTAGCACCCTGGTGTATAGGCGGGGGGAGGATGTAGCACCCTGGTGTATAGGCGGGGGGAGGATGTAGCACTCTGGTGTATAGGGGGGGGAGGATGTAGCACCCTGGTGTATAGGTGGGGGGAGGATGTAGCACTCTGGTGTATAGGGGGGGGAGGATGTAGCACCCTGGTGTATAGGTGGGGGAGGATGTAGCACCCTGGTGTATAGGTGGGGGGGGAGGATGTAACACCCTGGTGTATAGGCGGGGGGAGGATGTAACACTCTGGTGTATAGGTGGGGGGAGGATGTAGCACACTGGTGTATAGGTGGGGGGAGGATGTAACACCCTGGTGTATAGGCGGGGGAGGATGTAACACTCTGGTGTATAGGTGGGGGAAGATGTAGCACTCTGGTGTATAGGGGGGGAGGATGTAGCACCCTGGTGTATAGGTGGGGGGAGGATGTAGCACCCTGGTGTATAGGTGGGGGAGGATGTAGCACACTGGTGTATAGGTGGGGGGAGGATGTAACACCCTGGTGTATAGGCGGGGGGAGAATGTAGCACACTGGTGTATAGGCGGGGGGAGGATGTAGCACCCTGGTGTATAGGCGGGGGGAGAATGTAGCACACTGGTGTATAGGTGGGGGGAGGATGTAGCACACTGGTGTATAGGCGGGGGGAGAATGTAGCACACTGGTGTATAGGTGGGGGGAGAATGTAGCACACTGGTGTATAGGTGGGGGGAGGATGTAACACTCTGGTGTATAGGTGGGGGGAGGATGTAGCACACTGGTGTATAGGGGGGGAGGATGTAGCACCCTGGTGTATAGGTGGGGGAGGATGTAGCACACTGGTGTATAGGGGGGGAGGATGTAGCACCCTGGTGTATAGGTGGGGAGGATGTAGCACACTGGTGTATAGGGGGGGAGGATGTAGCACCCTGGTGTATAGGTGGGGGGAGGATGTAGCACTCTGGTGTATAGGTGGGGGAGGATGTAACACCCTGGTGTATAGCGGGGGGAGGATGTAGCACCCTGGTGTATAGGTGGGGGGAGGATGTAGCACCCTGGTGTATAGGAGGGGGAGGGTGTAGCACACTGGTATATAGGTGGGGGGAGGATGTAGCACCCTGGTGTATAGGTGGGGGGAGGATGTAGCACCTGGTGTATAGGTGGGGGGAGGATGTAGCACACTGGTATATAGGTGGGGGGAGGATGTAGCACCCTGGTGTATAGGCGGGGGGAGGATGTAGCACACTGGTATATAGGTGGGGGGAGGATGTAGCACCCTGCTGTATAGGTGGGGGGAGGATGTAGCACCCTGGTGTATAGGTGGGGGGAGGATGTAGCACACTGGTGTATAGGTGGGGGGAGGATGTAGCACCCTGGTGTATAGGCGGGGGAGGATGTAGCACCCTGGTGTATAGGTGGGGGGAGGATGTAACACCCTGGTGTATAGGTGGGGGGAGGATGTAGCACCCTGGTGTATAGGCGGGGGAGGATGTAGCACCCTGGTGTATAGGTGGGGGGAGGATGTAACACCCTGGTGTATAGGTGGGGGGAGGATGTAGCACACTGGTATATAGGTGGGGGGAGGATGTAGCACCCTGGTGTATAGGTGGGGGGAGGATGTAACACTCTGGTGTATAGGTGGGGGGAGGATGTAGCACACTGGTGTATAGGGGGGGAGGATGTAGCACCCTGGTGTATAGGTGGGGGGAGGATGTAACACCCTGGTGTATAGGTGGGGGAGGATGTAACACCCTGGTGTATAGGTGGGGGAGGATGTAACACCCTGGTGTATAGGCGGGGGAGGATGTAACACCCTGGTGTATAGGCGGGGGGAGGATGTAGCACCCTGGTGTATAGGGGGGGAGGATGTAACACCCTGGTGTATAGGCGGGGGGAGGATGTAGCACCCTGGTGTATAGGTGGGGGAGGATGTAGCACCCTGGTGTATAGGGGGGGAGGATGTAACACCCTGGTGTATAGGCGGGGGGAGGATGTAGCACCCTGGTGTATAGGTGGGGGAGGATGTAACACCCTGGTGTATAGGTGGGGGAGGATGTAACACCCTGGTGTATAGGTGGGGGGAGGATGTAGCACCCTGGTGTATAGGCGGGGGAGGATGTAACACCCTGGTGTATAGGCGGGGGGAGGATGTAGCACACTGGTGTATAGGTGGGGGGAGGATGTAACACCCTGGTGTATAGGCGGGGGGAGGATGTAGCACCCTGGTGTATAGGTGGGGGGAGGATGTAGCACCCTGGTGTATAGGTGGGGGGAGGATGTAGCACCCTGGTGTATAGGTGGGGGGAGGATGTAGCACACTGGTGTATAGGTGGGGGGAGGATGTAACACCCTGGTGTATAGGTGGGGGGAGGATGTAGCACTCTGGTGTATAGGTGGGGGGGAGGATGTAGCACCCTGGTGTATAGGGGGGGGAGGATGTAGCACCCTGGTGTATAGGGGGGGGAGGATGTAGCACCCTGGTGTATAGGCGGGGGGAGGATGTAGCACTCTGGTGTATAGGCGGGGGAGGATGTAGCACTCTGGTGTATAGGTGGGGGGAGGATGTAGCACCCTGGTATATAGGTGGGGGGAGGATGTAGCACCCTGGTGTATAGGCGGGGGAGGATGTAGCACTCTGGTGTATAGGTGGGGGGAGGATGTAGCACTCTGGTATATAGGTGGGGGGAGGATGTAGCACCCTGGTGTATAGGGGGGGAGGATGTAGCACCCTGGTGTATAGGTGGGGAGGATGTAGCACCCTGGTGTATAGGTGGGGGGAGGATGTAGCACACTGGTGTATAGGGGGGGAGGATGTAGCACCCTGGTGTATAGGGGAGGAGGATGTAGCACCCTGGTGTATAGGTGGGGGGAGGATGTAGCACCCTGGTGTATAGGTGGGGGAGGATGTAGTACCCTGGTGTATAGGGGGGGAGGATGTAGTACCCTGGTGTATAGGTGGGGGAGGATGTAGTACCCTGGTGTATAGGTGGGGGAGGATGTAACACCCTGGTGTATAGGTGGGGAGGATGTAACACCCTGGTGTATAGGGGGGGAGGATGTAGCACCCTGGTGTATAGGTGGGGAGGATGTAACACCCTGGTGTATAGGGGGGGAGGATGTAGCACCCTGGTGTATAGGGGGGGAGGATGTAGCACCCTGGTGTATAGGTGGGGGGAGGATGTAGCACCCTGGTGTATAGGTGGGGGAGGATGTAGTACCCTGGTGTATAGGTGGGGGAGGATGTAGTACCCTGGTGTATAGGGGGGGAGGATGTAGCACCCTGGTGTATAGGGGAGGAGGATGTAGCACCCTGGTGTATAGGTGGGGGGAGGATGTAGCACCCTGGTGTATAGGTGGGGGAGGATGTAGTACCCTGGTGTATAGGGGGGGAGGATGTAACACCCTGGTGTATAGGTGGGGGAGGATGTAACACCCTGGTGTATAGGGGGGGAGGATGTAGCACCCTGGTGTATAGGTGGGGGAGGATGTAACACCCTGGTGTATAGGGGGGGAGGATGTAGCACCCTGGTGTATAGGGGGGGAGGATGTAGCACCCTGGTGTATAGGCGGGGGGAGGATGTAGCACCCTGGTGTATAGGCGGGGGAGAATGTAGCACACTGGTGTATAGGCGGGGGGAGGATGTAGCACACTGGTGTATAGGCGGGGGAGGATGTAGCACCCTGGTGTATAGGTGGGGGGAGGATGTAGCACCCTGGTGTATAGGTGGGGGGAGGATGTAGCACACTGGTGTGTAGACGGGGGGAGGATGTAGCACACTGGTGTATAGGTGGGGGGAGGATGTAGCACCCTGGTGTATAGGCGGGGGGAGAATGTAGCACACTGGTGTATAGGCGGGGGGAGGATGTAGCACCCTGGTGTATAGGTGGGGGGAGGATGTAACACTCTGGTGTATAGGTGGGGGGAGGATGTAGCACCCTGGTGTATAGGTGGGGGAGGATGTAGCACACTGGTGTATAGGTGGGGGGAGGATGTAACACCCTGGTGTATAGGCGGGGGAGGATGTAGCACTCTGGTTTATAGGCGGGGGGAGGATGTAACACTCTGGTGTATAGGTGGGGGGAGGATGTAGCACCCTGGTGTATAGGTGGGGGGAGGATGTAGCACCCTGGTGTATAGGCGGGGGGAGAATGTAGCACACTGGTGTATAGGCGGGGGGAGGATGTAACACCCTGGTGTATAGGTGGGGGGAGGATGTAACACTCTGGTGTATAGGTGGGGGGAGGATGTAGCACCCTGGTGTATAGGCGGGGGGAGGATGTAGCACCCTGGTGTATAGGCGGGGGGAGGATGTAGCACCCTGGTGTATAGGTGGGGGAGGATGTAACACCCTGGTGTATGGGGGGGGGAGGATGTAGCACCCTGGTGTATAGGTGGGGGGAGGATGTAACACCCTGGTGTATAGGCGGGGGGAGGATGTAACACTCTGGTGTATAGGTGGGGGAGGATGTAGCACCCTGGTGTATAGGGGGGGAGGATGTAACACCCTGGTGTATAGGCGGGGGAGGATGTAGCACCCTGGTGTATAGGTGGGGGAGGATGTAACACCCTGGTGTATAGGTGGGGGGAGGATGTAGCACCCTGGTGTATAGGCGGGGGGAGGATGTAACACCCTGGTGTATAGGCGGGGGGAGGATGTAGCACACTGGTGTATAGGTGGGGGGAGGATGTAACACCCTGGTGTATAGGCGGGGGGAGGATGTAGCACCCTGGTGTATAGGCGGGGGGAGGATGTAACACTCTGGTGTATAGGTGGGGGAGGATGTAGCACCCTGGTGTATAGGGGGGGAGGATGTAACACCCTGGTGTATAGGCGGGGGAGGATGTAGCACCCTGGTGTATAGGTGGGGGAGGATGTAACACCCTGGTGTATAGGTGGGGGGAGGATGTAGCACCCTGGTGTATAGGCGGGGGGAGGATGTAACACCCTGGTGTATAGGCGGGGGGAGGATGTAGCACACTGGTGTATAGGTGGGGGGAGGATGTAACACCCTGGTGTATAGGCGGGGGGAGGATGTAGCACCCTGGTGTATAGGCGGGGGGAGGATGTAGCACCCTGGTGTATAGGCGGGGGGAGGATGTAGCACCCTGGTGTATAGGGGGGGAGGATGTAACACCCTGGTGTATAGGCGGGGGAGGATGTAGCACCCTGGTGTATAGGTGGGGGAGGATGTAACACCCTGGTGTATAGGCGGGGGAGGATGTAGCACCCTGGTGTATAGGCGGGGGGAGGATGTAGCACCCTGGTGTATAGGTGGGGGGAGGATGTAGCACCCTGGTGTATAGGTGGGGGAGGATGTAACACTCTGGTGTATAGGGGGGGAGGATGTAGCACCCTGGTGTATAGGTGGGGGGAGGATGTAGCACCCTGGTGTATAGGCGGGGGGAGGATGTAGCACCCTGGTGTATAGGTGGGGGGAGGATGTAACACTCTGGTGTATAGGGGGGGAGGATGTAGCACCCTGGTGTATAGGTGGGGGGAGGATGTAGCACCCTGGTGTATAGGTGGGGGGAGGATGTAGCACCCTGGTGTATAGGAGGGGGGAGGATGTAGCACCCTGGTGTATAGGTGGGGGGAGGATGTAACACCCTGGTGTATAGGCGGGGGGAGGATGTAACACTTTGGTGTATAGGTGGGGGAGGATGTAGCACCCTGGTGTATAGGTGGGGGAGGATGTAACACCCTGGTGTATAGGTGGGGGGAGGATGTAACACACTGGTGTATAGGTGGGGGGAGGATGTAGCACTCTGGTATATAGGTGGGGGGGAGGATGTAGCACCCTGGTGTATAGGGGGGGAGGATGTAGCACCCTGGTGTATAGGTGGGGGAGGATGTAGCACCCTGGTGTATAGGCGGGGGAGGATGTAGCACTCTGGTGTATAGGTGGGGGGAGGATGTAGCACACTGGTGTATAGGGGGGGAGGATGTAGCACCCTGGTGTATAGGGGAGGAGGATGTAGCACCCTGGTGTATAGGTGGGGGGAGGGATGTAGCACCCTGGTGTATAGGTGGGGGAGGATGTAACACCCTGGTGTATAGGTGGGGGGAGGATGTAGCACCCTGGTGTATAGGCGGGGGGAGGATGTAACACCCTGGTGTATAGGCGGGGGGAGGATGTAGCACCCTGGTGTATAGGCGGGGGGAGGATGTAACACCCTGGTGTATAGGCGGGGGGAGGATGTAACACCCTGGTGTATAGGCGGGGGGAGGATGTAGCACCCTGGTGTATAGGTGGGGGAGGATGTAACACTCTGGTGTATAGGTGGGGGAGGATGTAACACCCTGGTGTATAGGTGGGGGGAGGATGTAGCACCCTGGTGTATAGGTGGGGGGAGGATGTAGCACACTGGTGTATAGGCGGGGGGAGGATGTAACACCCTGGTGTATAGGCAGGGGGAGGATGTAACACCCTGGTGTATAGGTGGGGGGAGGATGTAGCACCCTGGTGTATAGGTGGGGGGAGGATGTAGCACCCTGGTGTATAGGTGGGGGGAGGATGTAGCACCCTGGTATATAGGTGGGGGGAGGATGTAACACCCTGGTGTATAGGTGGGGGAGGATGTAACACTCTGGTGTATAGGTGGGGGAGGATGTAACACCCTGGTGTATAGGTGGGGGGAGGATGTAACACCCTGGTGTATAGGTGGGGGAGGATGTAACACCCTGGTGTATAGGGGGGAGGATGTAGCACCCTGGTGTATAGGCGGGGGGAGGATGTAGCACACTGGTGTATAGGCGGGGGAGGATGTAACACCCTGGTGTATAGGTGGGGGGAGGATGTAGCACCCTGGTGTATAGGCGGGGGGAGGATGTAGCACCCTGGTGTATAGGTGGGGGAGGATGTAACACCCTGGTGTATAGGTGGGGGGAGGATGTAGCACCCTGGTGTATAGGCGGGGGGAGGATGTAGCACCCTGGTGTATAGGTGGGGGGAGGATGTAGCACACTGGTGTATAGGCGGGGGGAGGATGTAGCACACTGGTGTATAGGCGGGGGGAGGATGTAGCACCCTGGTGTATAGGTGGGGGGAGGATGTAGCACACTGGTGTATAGGTGGGGGGAGGATGTAGCACCCTGGTGTATAGGTGGGGGGAGGATGTAGCACACTGGTGTATAGGTGGGGGGGGAGGATGTAGCACCCTGGTGTATAGGTGGGGGGAGGATGTAGCACCCTGGTGTATAGGTGGGGGGAGGATGTAGCACACTGGTGTATAGGTGGGGGGAGGATGTAGCACCCTGGTGTATAGGGGGGGGAGGATGTAGCACCCTGGTGTATAGGTGGGGGGAGGATGTAGCACACTGGTGTATAGGTGGGGGGAGGATGTAGCACCCTGGTGTATAGGTGGGGGGAGGATGTAGCACTCTGGTGTATAGGGGGGGAGGATGTAGCACCCTGGTGTATAGGTGGGGGGAGGATGTAGCACACTGGTGTATAGGTGGGGGGGGAGGATGTAGCACCCTGGTGTATAGGTGGGGGGGGAGGATGTAGCACCCTGGTGTATAGGTGGGGGGGGATGTAGCACACTGGTGTATAGGTGGGGGGAGGATGTAGCACACTGGTGTATAGGTGGGGGGAGGATGTAATACTCTGGTGTATAGGTGGGGGGAGGATGTAATACTCTGGTGTATAGGTGGGGGAGGATGTAATACTCTGGTGTATAGGTGGGGGGAGGATGTAGCACCCTGGTGTATAGGTGGGGGAGGATGTAACACTCTGGTGTATAGGTGGGGGGAGGATGTAGCACCCTGGTGTATAGGTGGGGGGAGGATGTAATACTCTGGTGTATAGGTGGGGGGAGGATGTAGCACACTGGTGTATAGGTGGGGGGAGGATGTAGCACACTGGTGTATAGGTGGGGGGAGGATGTAACACCCTGGTGTATAGGGGGGGAGGATGTAGCACCCTGGTGTATAGGTGGGGGGAGGATGTAGCACCCTGGTGTATAGGGGGGGGAGGATGTAACACCCTGGTGTATAGGTGGGGGGAGGATGTAGCACCCTGGTGTATAGGCGGGGGGAGGATGTAACACCCTGGTGTATAGGTGGGGGGAGGATGTAGCACCCTGGTGTATAGGCGGGGGGAGGATGTAACACCCTGGTATATAGGTGGGGGGAGGATGTAGCACCCTGGTGTATAGGTGGGGGGAGGATGTAGCACCCTGGTGTATAGGCGGGGGGAGGATGTAACACCCTGGTGTATAGGTGGGGGGAGGATGTAACACCCTGGTGTATAGGTGGGGGAGGATGTAGCACCCTGGTGTATAGGTGGGGGGAGGATGTAGCACCCTGGTGTATAGGCGGGGGGAGGATGTAGCACCCTGGTGTATAGGTGGGGGAGGATGTAGCACTCTGGTGTATAGGCGGGGGAGGATGTAGCACTCTGGTGTATAGGTGGGGGGAGGATGTAGCACCCTGGTGTATAGGCGGGGGGAGGAGAGGATGTAGCACCCTGGTGTATAGGCGGGGGGAGGATGTAGCACACTGGTGTATAGGTGGGGGGAGGATGTAACACTCTGGTGTATAGGCGGGGGGAGGATGTAGCACACTGGTGTATAGGTGGGGGGGAGGATGTAGCACCCTGGTGTATAGGTTGGGGGGAGGATGTAGCACCCTGGTGTATAGGTGGGGGGAGGATGTAGCACCCTGGTGTATAGGCGGGGGGAGGATGTAACACCCTGGTATATAGGTGGGGGGAGGATGTAGCACTCTGGTGTATAGGTGGGGGGGAGGATGTAGCACCCTGGTGTATAGGGGGGGGAGGATGTAGCACCCTGGTGTATAGGGGGGGAGGATGTAGCACCCTGGTGTATAGGGGGGGAGGATGTAACACCCTGGTGTATAGGCGGGGAGGATGTAACCCCTGGTGTATAGGCGGGGGGAGGATGTAGCACCCTGGTGTATAGGCGGGGGGAGGATGTAGCACCCTGGTGTATAGGTGGGGGGAGGATGTAGCACCCTGGTGTATAGGCGGGGGGAGGATGTAACACCCTGGTGTATAGGGGGGGGAGGATGTAACACTCTGGTGTATAGGTGGGGGAGGATGTAGCACCCTGGTGTATAGGGGGGGAGGATGTAGCACCCTGGTGTATAGGGGGGGGAGGATGTAACACTCTGGTGTATAGGCCGGGGGGAGGATGTAACACTCTGGTGTATAGGTGGGGGGAGGATGTAGCACCCTGGTGTATAGGGGGGGGAGGATGTAACACTCTGGTGTATAGGTGGGGGGAGGATGTAGCACCCTGGTGTATAGGGGGGGAGGATGTAACACTCTGGTGTATAGGCGGGGGGAGGATGTAACACTCTGGTGTATAGGTGGGGGGAGGATGTAGCACCCTGGTGTATAGGTGGGGGAGGATGTAGCACCCTGGTGTATAGGTGGGGGGAGGATGTAGCACCCTGGTGTATAGGGGGGGGAGGATGTAGCACCCTGGTGTATAGGCGGGGGGAGGATGTAACACTCTGGTGTATAGGCGGGGGAGGATGTAACACCCTGGTGTATAGGTGGGGGGAGGATGTAGCACACTGGTGTATAGGTGGGGGAGGATGTAACACCCTGGTGTATAGGCGGGGGGAGGATGTAGCACCCTGGTGTATAGGCGGGGGGAGGATGTAACACCCTGGTGTATAGGCGGGGGAGGATGTAGCACCCTGGTGTATAGGCGGGGGGAGGATGTAGCACCCTGGTGTATAGGTGGGGGGAGGATGTAACACTCTGGTGTATAGGCGGGGGGAGGATGTAGCACCCTGGTGTATAGGTGGGGGGAGGATGTAACACTCTGGTGTATAGGTGGGGGGAGGATGTAACACTCTGGTGTATAGGCGGGGGGAGGATGTAGCACCCTGGTGTATAGGTGGGGGGGAGGATGTAACACTCTGGTGTATAGGCGGGGGGAGGATGTAACACCCTGGTGTATAGGCGGGGGGAGGATGTAGCACCTGGTGTATAGGTGGGGGGAGGATGTAGCACCCTGGTGTATAGGCGGGGGAGGATGTAGCACCCTGGTGTATAGGCGGGGGGAGGATGTAGCACCCTGGTGTATAGGCGGGGGGAGGATGTAGCACCCTGGTGTATAGGTGGGGGAGGATGTAGCACCCTGGTGTATAGGCGGGGGAGGATGTAGCACCCTGGTGTATAGGCGGGGGGAGGATGTAACACCCTGGTGTATAGGCAGGGGGAGGATGTAGCACCCTGGTGTATAGGCGGGGGGAGGATGTAGCACCCTGGTGTATAGGTGGGGGGAGGATGTAACACCCTGGTGTATAGGTGGGGGGGAGGATGTAACACTCTGGTGTATAGGTGGGGGGAGGATGTAGCACACTGGTGTATAGGCGGGGGGAGGATGTAGCACACTGGTGTATAGGCGGGGGGAGGATGTAACACCCTGGTGTATAGGGGGGGAGGATGTAGCACCCTGGTGTATAGGGGGGGAGGATGTAGCACCCTGGTGTATAGGCGGGGGAGGATGTAACACCCTGGTGTATAGGGGGGGGAGGATGTAGCACCCTGGTGTATAGGTGGGGGAGGATGTAACACCCTGGTGTATAGGTGGGGGGAGGATGTAGCACCCTGGTGTATAGGTCGGGGGAGGATGTAGCACCCTGGTGTATAGGTCGGGGGAGGATGTAACACCCTGGTGTATAGGTGGGGGGAGATGTAGCACACTGGTGTATAGGTGGGGGGAGGATGTAGCACCCTGGTGTATAGGTGGGGGGAGGATGTAACACTCTGGTGTATAGGCGGGGGAGGATGTAACACCCTGGTGTATAGGTGGGGGGAGGATGTAGCACTCTGGTGTATAGGTCGTGGGAGGATGTAACACCCTGGTGTATAGGTGGGGGGAGGATGTAGCACTCTGGTGTATAGGGGGGAGAGGATGTAGCACACTGGTGTATAGGGGGGGGAAGGATGTAGCACACTGGTGTATAGGTGGGGGAGGATGTAACACCCTGGTGTATAGGGGGGGGGAGGATGTAACACTCTGGTGTATAGGTGGGGGAGGATGTAACACCCTGGTGTATAGGAGGGGGAGGATGTAGCACTCTGGTATATAGGCGGGGGGAGGATGTAGCACACTGGTGTATAGGGGGGGGAGGATGTAGCACCCTGGTGTATAGGTGGGGGAGGATGTAACACTCTGGTGTAATAGGCGGGGGAGGATGTAACACCCTGGTGTATAGGTCGGGGGAGGATGTAGCACACTGGTGTATAGGGGGGAGGATGTAGCACCCTGGTGTATAGGTGGGGGGAGGATGTAGCACACTGGTGTATGGGGGGGGAGGATGTAGCACCCTGGTGTATAGGTGGGGAGGATGTAACACTCTGGTGTATAGGCGGGGGGAGGATGTAACACCCTGGTGTATAGGTCGGGGGAGGATGTAGCACACTGGTGTATAGGGGGAGGATGTAGCACCCTGGTGTATAGGTGGGGGGAGGATGTAACACCCTGGTGTATAGGCGGGGGGAGGATGTAACACACTGGTGTATAGGTGGGGGGAGGATGTAGCACACTGGTGTATAGGTGGGGGGAGGATGTAGCACCCTGGTGTATAGGGGGGAGGATGTAGCACTCTGGTGTATAGGTGGGGGGAGGATGTAGCACCCTGGTGTATAGGTGGGGGGAGGGATGTAGCACCCTGGTGTATAGGTGGGGGGAGGATGTAGCACCCTGGTGTATAGGTGGGGGGAGGATGTAACACACTGGTGTATAGGTGGGGTGGAGGATGTAGCACCCTGGTGTATAGGCGGGGGAGGATGTAGCACCCTGGTGTATAGGAGGGGGGAGGATGTAGCACCCTGTGTATAGGCGGGGGGAGGATGTAGCACCCTGGTGTATAGGTGGGGGGAGGATGTAACACACTGGTGTATAGACGGGGGGAGGATTTAACACCCTGGTGTATAGGTGGGGGGAGGATGTAGCACACTGGTGTATAGGTGGGGGGAGGATGTAGCACACTGGTGTATAGGTGGGGGAGGATGTAGCACTCTGGTGTATAGGCGGGGGAGGGATGTAGCACCCTGATGTATAGGTGGGGGGAGGATGTAGCACACTGGTGTATAGGCGGGGGAGGATGTAGCACCCTGATGTATAGGTGGGGGGAGGATGTAGCACCCTGGTGTATAGGCGGGGGAGGATATAGCACCCTGATGTATAGGTGGGGGGAGGATGTAGCACCCTGGTGTATAGGTGGGGGAGGATGTAGCACTCTGGTGTATAGGCGGGGGAGGATGTAGCACCCTGATGTATAGGTGGGGGGAGGATGTAGCACCCTGGTGTATAGGTGGGGGGAGGATGTAGCACCCTGGTGTATAGGCGGGGGAGGATGTAGCACCCTGATGTATAGGTGGGGGGAGGATGTAGCACCCTGGTGTATAGGTGGGGGGAGGATGTAGCACCCTGTGTATAGGCGGGGGAGGATGTAGCACACTGGTGTATAGGTGGGGGGAGGATGTAGCACCCTGGTATATAGGTGGGGGGAGGATGTAGCACCCTGGTTATAGGTGGGGGGAGGATGTAGCACCCTGGTGTATAGGTGGGGGAGGATGTAGCACCCTGGTGTATAGGGTGGGGGGAGGATGTAACACCCTGGTGTATAGGTGGGGGGAGGACGTAGCACCCTGGTGTATAGGTGGGGGGAGGATGTAGCACCCTGGTGTATAGGTGGGGGGAGGACGTAGCACCCTGGTGTATAGGTGGGGGAGGATGTAGCACCCTGGTGTATAGGGGGGAGGATGTAGCACCCTGGTGTATAGGCGGGGGGAGGATGTAGCACTCTGGTGTATAGGGGGAGAGGATGTAGCACCCTGGTGTATAGGCGGGGGGAGGATGTAGCACCCTGGTGTATAGGTGGGGGGAGGATGTAACACCCTGGTGTATAGGTGGGGGAGGATGTAACACCCTGGTGTATAGGGGGGAGGATGTAACACCCTGGTGTATAGGCGGGGGGAGGATGTAGCACCCTGGTGTATAGGCGGGGGGAGGATGTAGCACCCTGGTGTATAGGCGGGGGGAGGATGTAGCACCCTGGTGTATAGGTGGGGGGAGGATGTAACACCCTGGTGTATAGGGGGGAGGATGTAGCACCCTGGTGTATAGGCGGGGGGAGGATGTAGCACCCTGGTGTATAGGTGGGGGAGGATGTAACACCCTGGTGTATAGGGGGGGGAGGATGTAGCACCCTGGTGTATAGGGGGGGAGGATGTAGCACCCTGGTGTATAGGCGGGGAGGATGTAGCACCCTGGTGTATAGGGGGGGAGGATGTAGCACCCTGGTGGATAGGCGGGGGGAGGATGTAGCACCCTGGTGTATAGGGGGGGGAGGATGTAGCACCCTGGTGTATAGGCGGGGGGAGGATGTAGCACCCTGGGTGTATAGGGGGGGAGGATGTAGCACCCTGGTGTATAGGCGGGGGGAGGATGTAGCACCCTGGTGTATAGGGGGGGAGGATGTAGCACCCTGGTGTATAGGCGGGGGGAGGATGTAGCACCCTGGTGTATAGGGGGGGGAGGATGTAGCACTCTGGTGTATAGGTGGGGGGAGGATGTAGCACTCTGGTATATAGGTGGGGGGAGGATGTAGCACCCTGGTGTATAGGGGGGGAGGATGTAGCACCCTGGTGTATAGGTGGGGGAGGATGTAGCACCCTGGTGTATAGGCGGGGGAGGATGTAGCACTCTGGTGTATAGGTGGGGGAGGATGTAGCACACTGGTGTATAGGGGGGAGGATGTAGCACCCTGGTGTATAGGGGGGAGGATGTAGCACCCTGGTGTATAGGTGGGGGGAGGATGTAGCACCCTGGTGTATAGGTGGGGGGGATGTAGCACCCTGGTGTATAGGCGGGAGGAGGATGTAGCACCCTGGTGTATAGGTGGGGGGAGGATGTAACACCCTGGTGTATAGGGGGGGAGGATGTAGCACCCTGGTGTATAGGCGGGGGGAGGATGTAGCACCCTGGTGTATAGGTGGGGGAGGATGTAACACCCTGGTGTATAGGCGGGGGAGGATGTAGCACTCTGGTATATAGGCGGGGGAGGATGTAGCACCCTGGTGTATAGGTGGGGGAGGATGTAACACCCTGGTGTATAGGTGGGGGGAGGATGTAGCACCCTGGTGTATAGGGGGGGAGGATGTAACACTCTGGTGTATAGGGGGGAGGATGTAGCACCCTGTGTATAGGGGGGGGAGGATGTAGCACCCTGGTGTATAGGTGGGGGGAGGATGTAACACCCTGGTGTATAGGGGGGGGAGGATGTAGCACCCTGGTGTATAGGCGGGGGGAGGATGTAGCACCCTGGTGTATAGGTGGGGGAGGATGTAACACCCTGGTGTATAGGGGGGGGAGGATGTAGCACCCTGGTGTATAGGCGGGGGGAGGATGTAGCACACTGGTGTATAGGGGGGGAGGATGTAGCACCCTGGTGTATAGGGGGGAGGATGTAGCACCCTGGTGTATAGGTGGGGGAGGATGTAGCACCCTGGTGTATAGGTGGGGGAGATGTAGCACCCTGGTGTATAGGCGGGAGGAGGATGTAGCACCCTGGTGTATAGGTGGGGGGAGGATGTAACACCCTGGTGTATAGGGGGGGAGGATGTAGCACCCTGGTGTATAGGCGGGGGAGGATGTAGCACTCTGGTGTATAGGTGGGGGGAGGATGTAGCACACTGGTGTATAGGGGGGGAGGATGTAGCACCCTGGTGTATAGGGGGGGAGGATGTAGCACCTGGTGTATAGGTGGGGGGAGGATGTAGCACCCTGGTGTATAGGTGGGGGAGGATGTAGCACCCTGGTGTATAGGCGGGAGGAGGATGTAGCACCCTGGTGTATAGGTGGGGGGAGGATGTAACACCCTGGTGTATAGGGGGGGAGGATGTAGCACCCTGGTGTATAGGCGGGGGGGAGGATGTAGCACCCTGGTGTATAGGTGGGGGAGGATGTAACACCCTGGTGTATAGGCGGGGGGAGGATGTAGCACTCTGGTATATAGGCGGGGGGAGGATGTAGCACCCTGGTGTATAGGTGGGGGAGGATGTAACACCCTGGTGTATAGGTGGGGGGAGGATGTAGCACCCTGGTGTATAGGGGGGGAGGATGTAACACTCTGGTGTATAGGGGGGGAGGATGTAGCACCCTGGTGTATAGGGGGGGGAGGATGTAGCACCCTGGTGTATAGGTGGGGGGAGGATGTAACACCCTGGTGTATAGGGGGGGAGGATGTAGCACCCTGGTGTATAGGGGGGGAGGATGTAGCACCCTGGTGTATAGGTGGGGGGAGGATGTAGCACCCTGGTGTATAGGGGGGGAGGATGTAGCACCCTGGTGTATAGGCGGGGGGAGGATGTAGCACCCTGGTGTATAGGGGGGGAGGATGTAGCACCCTGGTGTATAGGCGGGGGGAGGATGTAGCACCCTGGTGTATAGGGGGGGAGGATGTAGCACCCTGGTGTATAGGCGGGGGGAGGATGTAGCACCCTGGTGTATAGGGGGGGGAGGATGTAGCACCCTGGTGTATAGGCGGGGGGAGGATGTAGCACCCTGGTGTATAGGGGGGGGAGGATGTAGCACTCTGGTGTATAGGTGGGGGGAGGATGTAGCACTCTGGTATATAGGTGGGGGGAGGATGTAGCACCCTGGTGTATAGGGGGGGAGGGATGTAGCACCCTGGTGTATAGGTGGGGGAGGATGTAGCACCCTGGTGTATAGGCGGGGAGGATGTAGCACTCTGGTGTATAGGTGGGGGGAGGATGTAGCACACTGGTGTATAGGGGGGGAGGATGTAGCACCCTGGTGTATAGGGGGGGAGGATGTAGCACCCTGGTGTATAGGTGGGGGAGGATGTAGCACCCTGGTGTATAGGTGGGGGAGGATGTAGCACCCTGGTGTATAGGTGGGGGAGGATGTAACACCCTGGTGTATAGGTGGGGGGGAGGATGTAACACCCTGGTGTATAGGGGGGGAGGATGTAACACCCTGGTGTATAGGCGGGGGGAGGATGTAGCACCCTGGTGTATAGGCGGGGGGAGGATGTAGCACCCTGGTGTATAGGCGGGGGGAGGATGTAGCACCCTGGTGTATAGGTGGGGGGAGGATGTAACACCCTGGTGTATAGGGGGGGAGGATGTAGCACCCTGGTGTATAGGCGGGGGGAGGATGTAGCACCCTGGTGTATAGGTGGGGGAGGAAGTAAACCCTGGTGTATAGGGGGGGAGGATGTAGCACCCTGGTGTATAGGGGGGGAGGATGTAGCACCCTGGTGTATAGGCGGGGGGAGGATGTAGCACCCTGGTGTATAGGGGGGAGGATGTAGCACCCTGGTGTATAGGCGGGGGGAGGATGTAGCACCCTGGTGTATAGGGGGGGAGGATGTAGCACCCTGGTGTATAGGCGGGGGGAGGATGTAGCACCCTGGTGTATAGGGGGGGAGGATGTAGCACCCTGGTGTATAGGCGGGGGAGGATGTAGCACCCTGGTGTATAGGGGGGGAGGATGTAGCACCCTGGTGTATAGGCGGGGGGAGGATGTAGCACCCTGGTGTATAGGGGGGGGAGGATGTAGCACTCTGGTGTATAGGTGGGGGGAGGATGTAGCACTCTGGTATATAGGTGGGGGGAGGATGTAGCACCCTGGTGTATAGGGGGGGAGGATGTAGCACCCTGGTGTATAGGTGGGGGAGGATGTAGCACCCTGGTGTATAGGCGGGGGAGGATGTAGCACTCTGGTGTATAGGTGGGGGGAGGATGTAGCACACTGGTGTATAGGGGGGAGGATGTAGCACCCTGGTGTATAGGGGGGGAGGATGTAGCACCCTGGTGTATAGGTGGGGGTGAGGATGTAGCACCCTGGTGTATAGGTGGGGGAGGATGTAGCACCCTGGTGTATAGGCGGGAGGAGGATGTAGCACCCTGGTGTATAGGTGGGGGGAGGATGTAACACCCTGGTGTATAGGGGGGGAGGATGTAGCACCCTGGTGTATAGGCGGGGGGAGGATGTAGCACCCTGGTGTATAGGTGGGGGAGGATGTAACACCCTGGTGTATAGGCGGGGGGAGGATGTAGCACTCTGGTATATAGGCGGGGGGAGGATGTAGCACCCTGGTGTATAGGTGGGGAGGATGTAACACCCTGGTGTATGGTGGGGGGAGGATGTAGCACCCTGGTGTATAGGGGGGGAGGATGTAACACTCTGGTGTATAGGGGGGGAGGATGTAGCACCCTGTGTGTATAGGGGGGGGAGGATGTAGCACCCTGGTGTATAGGTGGGGGGAGGATGTAACACCCTGGTGTATAGGGGGGGAGGATGTAGCACCCTGGTGTATAGGCGGGGGGAGGATGTAGCACCCTGGTGTATAGGTGGGGGAGGATGTAACACCCTGGTGTATAGGGGGGGGAGGATGTAGCACCATGGTGTATAGGCGGGGGAGGATGTAGCACACTGGTGTATAGGGGGGAGGATGTAGCACCCTGGTGTATAGGGGGGAAGATGTAGCACCCTGGTGTATAGGTGGGGGAGGATGTAGCACCCTGGTGTATAGGCAGGGGGAGGATGTAACACCCTGGTATATAGGCGGGGGAGGATGTAGCACACTGGTGTATAGGTGGGGGGAGGATGTAGCACCCTGGTGTATAGGGGGGGAGGATGTAACACCCTGGTGTATAGGGGGGGGAGGATGTAGCACCCTGGTGTATAGGTGGGGGGAGGATGTAGCACCCTGGTGTATAGGCAGGGGAGGATGTAACACCCTGGTATATAGGCGGGGGGAGGATGTAGCACCCTGGTGTATAGGTGGGGGGAGGATGTAGCACCCTGGTGTATAGGCGGGGGGAGGATGTAGCACCCTGGTGTATGGGTGGGGGAGGATGTAGCACCCTGGTGTATAGGTGGGGGAGGATGTAGCACCCTGGTGTATAGGTGGGGGGAGGATGTAGCACCCTGGTGTATAGGTGGGGGGAGGATGTAGCACCCTGGTGTATAGGGGGGGAGGATGTAACACTCTGGTGTATAGGGGGGGAGGATGTAGCACCCTGGTGTATAGGGGGGGGGAGGATGTAGCACCCTGGTGTATAGGTGGGGGGAGGATGTAACACCCTGGTGTATAGGGGGGGAGGATGTAGCACCCTGGTGATAGGCGGGGGAGGATGTAGCACCCTGGTGTATAGGTGGGGGAGGATGTAACACCCTGGTGTATAGGCGGGGGGAGGATGTAGCACCCTGGTGTATAGGGGGGGGAGGATGTAGCACCCTGGTGTATAGGTGGGGGGAGGATGTAGCACTCTGGTGTATAGGCGGGGGGAGGATGTAGCACACTGGTGTATAGGGGGGGAGGATGTAGCACCCTGGTGTATAGGGGGGGAAGATGTAGCACCCTGGTGTATAGGTGGGGGAGGATGTAGCACCCTGGTGTATAGGTGGGGGGAGGATGTAGCACACTGGTGTATAGGTGGGGGAGGATGTAGCACCCTGGTGTATAGGGGGGGAGGATGTAACACCCTGGTGTATAGGGGGGGAGGATGTAGCACCCTGGTGTATAGGCAGGGGGAGGATGTAACACCTGGTATATAGGCGGGGGGAGGATGTAGCACCCTGGTGTATAGGTGGGGGGAGGATGTAGCACCCTGGTGTATAGGCGGGGGGAGGATGTAGCACCCTGGTGTATAGGTGGGGGAGGATGTAGCACCCTGGTGTATAGGCGGGGGGAGGATGTAGCACACTGGTGTATAGGTGGGGGGAGGATGTAACACCCTGGTTATAGGCGGGGGGAGGATGTAGCACTCTGGTGTATAGGTGGGGGGAGGATGTAGCACTCTGGTGTATAGGTGGGGGGAGGATGTAGCACCCTGGTGTATAGGCGGGGGGAGGATGTAGCACTCTGGTGTATAGGCGGGGGGAGGATGTAGCACCTGGTGTATAGGCGGGGGGAGGATGTAGCACTCTGGTGTATAGGTGGGGGGAGGATGTAGCACTCTGGTGTATAGGTGGGGGGAGGATGTAACACTCTGGTGTATAGGTGGGGGGAGGATGTAACACCCTGGTGTATAGGTGGGGGAGGATGTAGCACACTGGTGTGTAGGTGGGGGAGGATGTAACACCCTGGTGTATAGGTGGGGGGAGGATGTAACACTCTGGTGTATAGGTGGGGGAGGATGTAACACCCTGGTGTATAGGTGGGGGGAGGATGTAACACTCTGGTGTATAGGCGGGGGAGGATGTAACACCCTGGTGTATAGGTGGGGGAGGATGTAGCACACTGGTGTATAGGCGGGGGGAGGATGTAGCACACTGGTGTATAGGCGGGGGGAGGATGTAACACCCTGGTGTATAGGGGGGGGAGGATGTAGCACCCTGGTGTATAGGTGGGGGGAGGATGTAGCACTCTGGTGTATAGGTGGGGGGAGGATGTAACACCCTGGTGTATAGACGGGGGGGAGGATGTAACACCTGGTGTATAGGTGGGGGGAGGATGTAACACCCTGGTGTATAGGTGGGGGGAGGATGTAACACTCTGGTGTATAGGCGGGGGAGGATGTAACACCCTGGTGTATAGGTGGGGGGAGGATGTAGCACACTGGTGTATAGGCGGGGGGAGGATGTAGCACACTGGTGTATAGGCGGGGGGAGGATGTAGCACTCTGGTGTATAGGTGGGGGAGGATGTAGCACCCTGGTGTATAGGTGGGGGGAGGATGTAGCACTCTGGTGTATAGGTGGGGGGAGATGTAGCACCCTGGTGTATAGGTGGGGGGAGGATGTAACACCCTGGTGTATAGGCGGGGGAGGATGTAACACCCTGGTGTATAGGTGGGGGGAGGATGTAGCACCCTGGTGTATAGGTGGGGGGAGGATGTAACACCCTGGTGTATAGGTGGGGGGAGGATGTAACACCCTGGTGTATAGGTGGGGGGAGGATGTAGCACTCTGGTGTATAGGTGGGGGGAGGATGTAGCACCCTGGTATATAGGTGGGGGGAGGATGTAGCACCCTGGTGTATAGGTGGGGAGAGGATTTAGCACCCTGGTGTATAGGCGGGGGGAGGATGTAGCACACTGGTGTATAGGGGGGGAGGATGTGGCACCCTGGTGTATAGGTGGGGGGAGGATGTAACACCCTGGTGTATAGGTGGGGGAGGATGTAACACCCTGGTGTATAGGCGGGGGGAGGATGTAGCACCCTGGTGTATAGGTGGGGGAGGATGTAGCACCCTGGTGTATAGGTGGGGGGAGGATGTAGCACCCTGGTGTATAGGCGGGGGGAGGATGTAGCACCCTGGTGTATAGGCGGGGGGAGGATGTAGCACCCTGGTGTATAGGCGGGGGGAGGATGTAACACCCTGGTGTATAGGGCGGGGGAGGATGTAGCACCCTGGTATATAGGCGGGGGGAGGATGTAGCACCCTGGTGTATAGGTGGGGGAGGATGTAGCACCCTGGTGTATAGGTGGGGGGAGGATGTAGCACTCTGGTGTATAGGTGGGGGGAGGATGTAGCACCCTGGTGTATAGGCGGGGGGAGGATGTAGCACCCTGGTGTATAGGCGGGGGGAGGATGTAACACCCTGGTGTATAGGCGGGGGGAGGATGTAGCACCCTGGTGTATAGGTGGGGGGAGGATGTAGCACCCTGGTGTATAGGTGGGGGGGAGGATGTACACACTGGTGTATAGGCGGGGGGAGGATGTAGCACCCTGGTGTATAGGTGGGGGAGGATGTAACACCCTGGTGTATAGGCGGGGGGAGGATGTAACACCCTGGTATATAGGCGGGGGGAGGATGTAGCACCCTGGTGTATAGGTGGGGGAGGATGTAGCACCCTGGTGTATAGGGTGGGGGGAGGATGTAGCACCCTGGTGTATAGGTGGGGGGAGGATGTAGCACCCTGGTGTATAGGCGGGGGGAGGATGTAGCACACTGGTGTATAGGTGGGGGGAGGATGTAACACCCTGGTGTATAGGTGGGGGGAGGATGTAGCACCCTGGTGTATAGGCGGGGGGAGGATGTAACACCCTGTGTATAGGTGGGGGGAGGATGTAGCACCCTGGTGTATAGGTGGGGGAGGATGTAACACCCTGGTGTATAGGTGTGGGGAGGAAGTAGCACCCTGGTGTATAGGCGGGGGGAGGATGTAGCACCCTGGTGTATAGGTGGGGGAGGAATGTAACACCCTGGTGTATAGGTGGGGGGAGGATGTAGCACTCTGGTGTATAGGTGGGGGAGGATGTAGCACTCTGGTGTATAGGTGGGGGGAGGATGTAGCACCCTGGTGTATAGGCGGGGGGAGGATGTAACACCCTGGTGTATAGGTGGGGGGAGGATGTAGCACCCTGGTGTATAGGTGGGGGAGGATGTAACACCCTGGTGTATAGGTGGGGGGAGGAAGTAGCACCCTGGTGTATAGGCGGGGGGAGGATGTAGCACCCTGGTGTATAGGTGGGGAGGATGTAGCACACTGGTGTATAGGTGGGGGGAGGATGTAACACCCTGGTGTATAGGTGGGGGAGGATGTAACACCCTGGTGTATAGGTGGGGGGAGGAAGTAGCACCCTGGTGTATAGGCGGGGGGAGGATGTAGCACCCTGGTGTATAGGTGGGGGAGGATGTAGCACCCTGGTGTATAGGTGGGGGAGGATGTAGCACCCTGGTGTCTAGGCGGGGGGAGGATGTAGCACCCTGGTGTATAGGTGGGGGGAGGAAGTAGCACCCTGGTGTAATAGGTGGGGGGAGGATGTAGCACCCTGGTGTATAGGTGGGGGGAGGATGTAGCACCTGGTGTATAGGTGGGGGGAGGATGTAGCACCCTGGTGTATAGGCGGGGGGGATGTAGCACTCTGGTGTATAGGTGGGGGGAGGATGTAGCACTCTGGTGTATAGGTGGGGGGAGGATGTAGCACTCTGGTGTATAGGTGGGGGGAGGATGTAGCACTCTGGTGTATAGGTGGGGGAGGATGTAACACTCTGGTGTATAGGCGGGGGGAGGATGTAACACCCTGGTGTATAGGTGGGGGGAGGATGTAACACTCTGGTGTATAGGTGGGGGGAGGATGTAGCACTCTGGTGTATAGTGGGTGGGAGGATGTAACACTCGGTGTATAGGTGGGGGAGGATGTAACACTCTGGTGATAGGCGGGGGAGGATGTAACACTCTATGTGTATAGGCGGGGGGAGGATGTAACACCCTGGTGTATAGGTGGGGGAGGATGTAGCACTCTGGTGTATAGGTGGGGGGAGGATGTAGCACACTGGTGTATAGGCGGGGGGGAGGATGTAACACTCTGGTGTATAGGTGGGGGAGGATGTAACACTCTGGTGTATAGCGGGGGGAGGATGTAACACCCTGGTGTATAGGTGGGGGGAGGATGTAACACTCTGGTGTATAGGCGGGGGGAGGATGTAACACTCTGGTGTATAGGTGGGGGAGGATGTAACACTCTGGTGTATAGGCGGGGGGAGGATGTAACACCCTGGTGTATAGGTGGGGGGAGGATGTAGCACTCTGGTGTATAGGTGGGGGGAGGATGTAGCACCCTGGTGTATAGGTGGGGGGAGGATGTAACACCCTGGTGTATAGGTGGGGGGAGGATGTAACACTCTGGTGTATAGGCGGGGAGGATGTAACACCCTGGTGTATAGGTGGGGGGAGGATGTAGCACTCTGTGTATAGGTGGGGGGAGGATGTAGCACCCTGGTGTTAGGCGGGGGGAGGATGTAGCACCTGGTGTATAGGTGGGGGGAGGATGTAGCACTCTGGTGTATAGGTGGGGGGAGGATGTAGCACACTGGTGTATAGGTGGGGGGAGATGTAACACCCTGGGTATAGGCAGGGGGAGGATGTAACACCCTGGTATATAGGCGGGGGGAGGAAGTAGCACCCTGGTGTATAGGCAGGGGGAGGATGTAACACCCTGGTATATAGGCGGGGGTAGGATGTAGCACCCTGGTGTATAGGTGGGGGAGGATGTAGCACCCTGGTGTATAGGCGGGGGGAGGATGTAGCACACTGGTGTATAGGTGGGGGGAGGATGTAGCACCCTGGTGTATAGGCGGGGGAGGATGTAGCACCCTGGTGTATAGGTGGGGGGAGGATGTAGCACTCTGGTGTATAGGTGGGGGGAGGATGTAATACTCTGGTGTATAGGTGGGGGGAGGATGTAGCACTCTGGTGTATAGGTGGGGGGAGGATGTAACACTCTGGTGTATAGGTGGGGGAGGATGTAACACCCTGGTGTATAGGCGGGGGGAGGATGTAGCACACTGGTGTGTAGGTGGGGGAGGATGTAACACCCTGGTGTATAGGTGGGGGGAGGATGTAACACTCTGGTGTATAGGTGGGGGGAGGATGTAGCACCCTGGTGTATAGGGGGGGAGGATGTAACACCCTGGTGTATAGGCGGGGGGGAGGATGTAGCACCCTGGTGTATAGGTGGGGGGGGAGGATGTAGCACCCTGGTGTATAGGCGGGGGAGGATGTAACACCCTGGTGTATAGGTGGGGGGAGGATGTAGCACCCTGGTGTATAGGTGGGGGGAGGATGTAGCACACTGGTGTATAGGTGGGGGGAGGATGTAGCACCCTGGTGTATAGGCGGGGGGAGGATGTAACACTCTGGTGTATAGGTGGGGGGAGGATGTAACACCCTGGTGTATAGGTGGGGGGAGGATGTAGCACACTGGTGTATAGGCGGGGAGGATGTAACACCCTGGTGTATAGGCGGGGGAGGATGTAACACTCTGGTGTATAGGCGGGGGGAGGATGTAGCACTCTGGTGTATAGGTGGGGGGAGGATGTAGCACCCTGGTGTATAGGCGGGGGAGGATGTAGCACACTGGTGTATAGGTGGGGGGAGGATGTAACACCCTGGTGTATAGGCGGGGGAGGATGTAACACCCTGGTGTATAGGCGGGGGGAGGATGTAGCACACTGGTGTATAGGTGGGGGAGGATGTAACACCCTGGTGTATAGGTGGGGGGAGGATGTAGCACACTGGTGTATAGGCGGGGGGAGGATGTAACACCCTGGTGTATAGGTGGGGGGAGGATGTAGCACACTGGTGTATAGGTGGGGGGAGGATGTAGCACCCTGGTGTATAGGTGGGGGGAGGATGTAGCACACTGGTGTATAGGTGAGGGGAGGATGTAACACCCTGGTGTATAGGTGGGGGGAGGATGTAGCACCCTGGTGTATAGGTGGGGGGAGGATGTAGCACACTGGTGTATAGGTGAGGGGAGGATGTAACACCCTGGTGTATAGGTGGGGGGAGGATGTAGCACACTGGTGTATAGGGGGGGGGAGGATGTAGCACCCTGGTGTATAGGTGGGGGGAGGATGTAGCACCCTGGTGTATAGGGTGGGGGGAGGATGTAGCACCCTGGTGTATAGGTGGGGGGAGGATGTAGCACCCTGGTGTATAGGTGGGGGAGGATGTAACACCCTGGTGTATAGGTGGGGGGAGGATGTAGCACCCTGTTGTATAGGCGGGGGGAGGATGTAACACCCTGGTGTATAGGTGGGGGGAGGATGTAGCACCCTGGTGTATAGGCGGGGAGGATGTAACACCCTGGTGTATAGGTGGGGGAGGATGTAACACCCTGGTGTATAGGTGGGGGGAGGATGTAGCACCCTGGTGTATAGGCGGGGGGAGGATGTAACACCCTGGTGTATAGGCGGGGAGGATGTAACACCCTGGTGTATAGGTGGGGGGAGGATGTAGCACCCTGGTGTATAGGTGGGGGGAGGATGTAGCACTCTGGTATATAGGTGGGGGAGGATGTAGCACCCTGGTGTATAGGCGGGGGGAGGATGTAACACCCTGGTGTATAGGCGGGGGGAGGATGTAGCACCCTGGTGTATAGGCGGGGGGGAGGATGTAGCACACTGGTGTATAGGCGGGGGGAGGATGTAGCACCCTGGTGTATAGGTGGGGGGAGGATGTAGCACCCTGGTGTATAGGCGGGGGGAGGATGTAACACCCTGGTGTATAGGTGGGGGGAGGATGTAGCACACTGGTGTATAGGTGGGGGGAGGATGTAGCACACTGGTGTATAGGTGGGGGGAGGATGTAGCACACTGGTGTATAGGCGGGGGGAGGATGTAGCACCCTGGTGTATAGGTGGGGGGAGGATGTAGCACACTGGTGTATAGGTGGGGGGAGGATGTAGCACACTGGTGTATAGGTGGGGGGAGGATGTAGCACACTGGTGTATAGGTGGGGGGAGGATGTAGCACCCTGGTGTATAGGTGGGGGGAGGATGTAGCACACTGGTGTATAGGTGGGGGGAGGATGTAACACCCTGGTGTATAGGTGGGGGGAGGATGTAGCACCCTGGTGTATAGGTGGGGGGAGGATGTAGCACTCTGGTGTATAGGTGGGGGGAGGATGTAGCACCCTGGTGTATAGGTGGGGGGAGGATGTAGCACACTGGTGTATAGGTGGGGGGAGGATGTAGCACACTGGTGTATAGGTGGGGGGAGGATGTAGCACACTGGTGTATAGGTGGGGGGAGGATGTAGCACACTGGTGTATAGGTGGGGGGAGGATGTAGCACCCTGGTGTATAGGTGGGGGAGGATGTAGCACACTGGTGTATAGGTGGGGGGAGGATGTAGCACCCTGGTGTATAGGTGGGGGGAGGATGTAGCACTCTGGTGTATAGGCGGGGGGAGGATGTAACACCCTGGTGTATAGGTGGGGGGAGGATGTAACACCCTGGTGTATAGGCGGGGGGAGGATGTAGCACACTGGTGTATAGGTGGGGGGAGGATGTAACACCCTGGTGTATAGGTGGGGGGAGGATGTAACACCCTGGTATATAGGTGGGGGGAGGATGTAACACCCTGGTATATAGGTGGGGGGAGGATGTAGCACACTGGTGTATAGGTGGGGGGAGGATGTAGCACACTGGTGTATAGGTGGGGGGAGGATGTAGCACACTGGTGTATAGGTGGGGGGAGGATGTAGCACACTGGTGTATAGGTGGGGGGAGGATGTAGCACACTGGTGTATAGGTGAGGGGAGGATGTAACACCCTGGTGTATAGGTGGGGGGAGGATGTAGCACACTGGTGTATAGGCGGGGGGAGGATGTAGCACACTGGTGTATAGGTGGGGGGAGGATGTAACACCCTGGTATATAGGTGGGGGGAGGATGTAGCACACTGGTGTATAGGTGGGGGGAGGATGTAGCACACTGGTGTATAGGTGGGGGGAGGATGTAGCACACTGGTGTATAGGTGGGGGGAGGATGTAGCACACTGGTGTATAGGTGGGGGGAGGATGTAGCACACTGGTGTATAGGCGGGGGAGGATGTAGCACCCTGGTGTATAGGTGGGGGGAGGATGTAGCACACTGGTGTATAGGTGGGGGGAGGATGTAGCACACTGGTGTATAGGTGGGGGGAGGATGTAGCACACTGGTGTATAGGTGGGGGGAGGATGTAGCACCCTGGTGTATAGGTGGGGGGAGGATGTAACACCCTGGTGTATAGGTGGGGGGAGGATGTAGCACCCTGGTGTATAGGTGGGGGGAGGATGTAGCACACTGGTGTATAGGTGGGGGGAGGATGTAGCACACTGGTGTATAGGTGGGGGGAGGATGTAGCACACTGGTGTATAGGTGGGGGGAGGATGTAGCACCCTGGTGTATAGGTGGGGGGAGGATGTAACACCCTGGTGTATAGGTGGGGGGAGGATGTAGCACACTGGTGTATAGGTGGGGGGAGGATGTAGCACCCTGGTGTATAGGTGGGGGGAGGATGTAGCACCCTGGTGTATAGGTGGGGGAGGATGTAGCACCCTGGTGTATAGGTGGGGGGAGGATGTAGCACCCTGGTATATAGGCAGGGGGAGGATGTAACACCCTGGTATATAGGCGGGGGGAGGATGTAGCACACTGGTGTATAGGCGGGGGGAGGATGTAGCACCCTGGTGTATAGGCGGGGGGAGGATGTAACACCCTGGTGTATAGGTGGGGGGAGGATGTAGCACCCTGGTGTATAGGCGGGGGGAGGATGTAACACTCTGGTGTATAGGTGGGGGGAGGATGTAACACCCTGGTGTATAGGTGGGGGGAGGATGTAGCACACTGGTGTATAGGTGGGGGGAGGATGTAGCACCCTGGTGTATAGGTGGGGGGAGGATGTAGCACACTGGTGTATAGGTGGGGGGAGGATGTAACACCCTGGTGTATAGGCGGGGGGAGGATGTAACACCCTGGTGTATAGGCGGGGGAGGATGTAACACCCTGGTGTATAGGCGGGGGGAGGATGTAGCACACTGGTGTATAGGTGGGGGGAGGATGTAGCACCCTGGTGTATAGGTGAGGGGAGGATGTAGCACCCTGGTGTATAGGCGGGGGAGGATGTAGCACTCTGGTGTATAGGTGGGGGGAGGATGTAGCATCCTGGTGTATAGGTGGGGGGAGGATGTAGCACCCTGGTGTATAGGCGGGGGAGGATGTAGCACTCTGGTGTATAGGTGGGGGGAGGATGTAGCACCCTGGTGTATAGGCGGGGGAGGATGTAGCACTCTGGTGTATAGGTGGGGGGAGGATGTAGCACCCTGGTGTATAGGTGAGGGGAGGATGTAGCACCCTGGTGTATAGGTGAGGGGAGGATGTAGCACCCTGGTGTATAGGCGGGGGAGGATGTAGCACTCTGGTGTATAGGTGGGGGAGGATGTAACACCCTGGTGTATAGGTGGGGGGAGGATGTAGCACCCTGGTGTATAGGCGGGGGGAGGATGTAACACCCTGGTGTATAGGTGGGGGGAGGATGTAGCACACTGGTGTATAGGTGGGGGGAGGATGTAGCACCCTGGTGTATAGGTGGGGGGAGGATGTAGCACACTGGTGTATAGGTGAGGGGAGGATGTAGCACCCTGGTGTATAGGTGGGGGGAGGATGTAGCACCCTGGTGTATAGGCGGGGGGAGGATGTAACACCCTGGTGTATAGGTGGGGGGAGGATGTAGCACCCTGGTGTATAGGTGGGGGGAGGATGTAACACCCTGGTGTATAGGTGGGGGGAGGATGTAGCACCCTGGTGTATAGGTGGGGGGAGGATGTAGCACACTGGTGTATAGGTGGGGGGAGGATGTAGCACCCTGGTGTATAGGTGGGGGGAGGATGTAGCACCCTGGTGTATAGGTGGGGGGAGGATGTAGCACCCTGGTGTATAGGTGGGGGGAGGATGTAGCACCCTGGTGTATAGGTGGGGGAGGATGTAACACCCTGGTGTATAGGTGGGGGGAGGATGTAGCACCCTGGTGTATAGGCGGGGGGAGGATGTAACACCCTGGTGTATAGGTGGGGGGAGGATGTAGCACCCTGGTGTATAGGCGGGGGGAGGATGTAACACCCTGGTGTATAGGTGGGGGGAGGATGTAGCACCCTGGTGTATAGGTGGGGGGAGGATGTAGCACCCTGGTGTATAGGTGGGGGAGGATGTAACACCCTGGTGTATAGGTGGGGGGAGGATGTAGCACCCTGGTGTATAGGCGGGGGGAGGATGTAACACCCTGGTGTATAGGTGGGGGGAGGATGTAGCACCCTGGTGTATAGGTGGGGGGAGGATGTAGCACACTGGTGTATAGGTGGGGGGAGGATGTAACACCCTGGTGTATAGGCGGGGGGAGGATGTAACACCCTGGTGTATAGGTGGGGGGAGGATGTAGCACCCTGGTGTATAGGTGGGGGGAGGATGTAGCACTCTGGTATATAGGTGGGGGAGGATGTAGCACCCTGGTGTATAGGCGGGGGGAGGATGTAGCACTCTGGTATATAGGTGGGGGAGGATGTAGCACCCTGGTGTATAGGTGGGGGGAGGATGTAGCACTCTGGTATATAGGTGGGGGAGGATGTAGCACTCTGGTATATAGGTGGGGGAGGATGTAGCACCCTGGTGTATAGGCGGGGGGAGGATGTAACACCCTGGTGTATAGGCGGGGGGAGGATGTAGCACCCTGGTGTATAGGCGGGGGGAGGATGTAGCACACTGGTGTATAGGCGGGGGGAGGATGTAGCACCCTGGTGTATAGGTGGGGGGAGGATGTAGCACCCTGGTGTATAGGTGGGGGGAGGATGTAACACCCTGGTGTATAGGCGGGGGGAGGATGTAGCACACTGGTGTATAGGTGGGGGGAGGATGTAGCACCCTGGTGTATAGGCGGGGGGAGGATGTAACACCCTGGTGTATAGGTGGGGGGAGGATGTAGCACACTGGTGTATAGGTGGGGGGAGGATGTAGCACACTGGTGTATAGGTGGGGGGAGGATGTAGCACACTGGTGTATAGGCGGGGGAGGATGTAGCACCCTGGTGTATAGGTGGGGGGAGGATGTAGCACACTGGTGTATAGGTGGGGGGAGGATGTAGCACACTGGTGTATAGGTGGGGGGAGGATGTAGCACACTGGTGTATAGGTGGGGGGAGGATGTAGCACCCTGGTGTATAGGTGGGGGAGGATGTAGCACACTGGTGTATAGGTGGGGGGAGGATGTAACACCCTGGTGTATAGGTGGGGGGAGGATGTAGCACCCTGGTGTATAGGTGGGGGGAGGATGTAGCACTCTGGTGTATAGGTGGGGGGAGGATGTAGCACCCTGGTGTATAGGTGGGGGGAGGATGTAGCACACTGGTGTATAGGTGGGGGGAGGATGTAGCACACTGGTGTATAGGTGGGGGGAGGATGTAGCACACTGGTGTATAGGTGGGGGGAGGATGTAGCACACTGGTGTATAGGTGGGGGGAGGATGTAGCACCCTGGTGTATAGGTGGGGGAGGATGTAGCACACTGGTGTATAGGTGGGGGGAGGATGTAACACCCTGGTGTATAGGTGGGGGGAGGATGTAGCACCCTGGTGTATAGGTGGGGGGAGGATGTAGCACTCTGGTGTATAGGCGGGGGGAGGATGTAACACCCTGGTGTATAGGTGGGGGGAGGATGTAACACCCTGGTGTATAGGCGGGGGGAGGATGTAGCACACTGGTGTATAGGTGGGGGGAGGATGTAACACCCTGGTGTATAGGTGGGGGGAGGATGTAACACCCTGGTATATAGGTGGGGGGAGGATGTAGCACACTGGTGTATAGGTGGGGGGAGGATGTAGCACACTGGTGTATAGGTGGGGGGAGGATGTAGCACACTGGTGTATAGGTGGGGGGAGGATGTAGCACACTGGTGTATAGGTGGGGGGAGGATGTAGCACACTGGTGTATAGGTGAGGGGAGGATGTAACACCCTGGTGTATAGGCGGGGGGAGGATGTAACACCCTGGTGTATAGGTGGGGGGAGGATGTAGCACCCTGGTGTATAGGCGGGGGGAGGATGTAACACCCTGGTGTATAGGTGGGGGGAGGATGTAGCACCCTGGTGTATAGGTGGGGGGAGGATGTAGCACCCTGGTGTATAGGTGGGGGAGGATGTAACACCCTGGTGTATAGGTGGGGGGAGGATGTAGCACCCTGGTGTATAGGCGGGGGGAGGATGTAACACCCTGGTGTATAGGTGGGGGGAGGATGTAGCACCCTGGTGTATAGGTGGGGGGAGGATGTAGCACCCTGGTGTATAGGTGGGGGAGGATGTAACACCCTGGTGTATAGGTGGGGGGAGGATGTAACACCCTGGTGTATAGGCGGGGGGAGGATGTAACACCCTGGTGTATAGGTGGGGGGAGGATGTAGCACCCTGGTGTATAGGTGGGGGAGGATGTAACACCCTGGTGTATAGGTGGGGGGAGGATGTAGCACACTGGTGTATAGGTGGGGGAGGATGTAACACCCTGGTGTATAGGTGGGGGGAGGATGTAACACCCTGGTGTATAGGCGGGGGGAGGATGTAACACCCTGGTGTATAGGCGGGGGAGGATGTAACACCCTGGTGTATAGGTGGGGGGAGGATGTAGCACCCTGGTGTATAGGTGGGGGGAGGATGTAGCACTCTGGTATATAGGTGGGGGAGGATGTAGCACCCTGGTGTATAGGCGGGGGGAGGATGTAACACCCTGGTGTATAGGCGGGGGGAGGATGTAGCACCCTGGTGTATAGGCGGGGGGAGGATGTAGCACACTGGTGTATAGGCGGGGGGAGGATGTAGCACCCTGGTGTATAGGTGGGGGGAGGATGTAGCACCCTGGTGTATAGGTGGGGGGAGGATGTAACACCCTGGTGTATAGGCGGGGGGAGGATGTAGCACACTGGTGTATAGGTGGGGGGAGGATGTAGCACCCTGGTGTATAGGCGGGGGGAGGATGTAACACCCTGGTGTATAGGTGGGGGGAGGATGTAGCACACTGGTGTATAGGTGGGGGGAGGATGTAGCACACTGGTGTATAGGTGGGGGGAGGATGTAGCACACTGGTGTATAGGCGGGGGAGGATGTAGCACCCTGGTGTATAGGTGGGGGGAGGATGTAGCACACTGGTGTATAGGTGGGGGGAGGATGTAGCACACTGGTGTATAGGTGGGGGGAGGATGTAGCACACTGGTGTATAGGTGGGGGGAGGATGTAGCACCCTGGTGTATAGGTGGGGGAGGATGTAGCACACTGGTGTATAGGTGGGGGGAGGATGTAACACCCTGGTGTATAGGTGGGGGGAGGATGTAGCACCCTGGTGTATAGGTGGGGGGAGGATGTAGCACTCTGGTGTATAGGTGGGGGGAGGATGTAGCACCCTGGTGTATAGGTGGGGGGAGGATGTAGCACACTGGTGTATAGGTGGGGGGAGGATGTAGCACACTGGTGTATAGGTGGGGGGAGGATGTAGCACACTGGTGTATAGGTGGGGGGAGGATGTAGCACACTGGTGTATAGGTGGGGGGAGGATGTAGCACCCTGGTGTATAGGTGGGGGAGGATGTAGCACACTGGTGTATAGGTGGGGGGAGGATGTAACACCCTGGTGTATAGGTGGGGGGAGGATGTAGCACCCTGGTGTATAGGTGGGGGGAGGATGTAGCACTCTGGTGTATAGGCGGGGGGAGGATGTAACACCCTGGTGTATAGGTGGGGGGAGGATGTAACACCCTGGTGTATAGGCGGGGGGAGGATGTAGCACACTGGTGTATAGGTGGGGGGAGGATGTAACACCCTGGTGTATAGGTGGGGGGAGGATGTAACACCCTGGTATATAGGTGGGGGGAGGATGTAGCACACTGGTGTATAGGTGGGGGGAGGATGTAGCACACTGGTGTATAGGTGGGGGGAGGATGTAGCACACTGGTGTATAGGTGGGGGGAGGATGTAGCACACTGGTGTATAGGTGGGGGGAGGATGTAGCACACTGGTGTATAGGTGAGGGGAGGATGTAACACCCTGGTGTATAGGTGGGGGGAGGATGTAGCACACTGGTGTATAGGCGGGGGGAGGATGTAGCACACTGGTGTATAGGTGGGGGGAGGATGTAGCACACTGGTGTATAGGTGGGGGGAGGATGTAGCACACTGGTGTATAGGTGGGGGGAGGATGTAGCACACTGGTGTATAGGTGGGGGGAGGATGTAGCACACTGGTGTATAGGCGGGGGAGGATGTAGCACCCTGGTGTATAGGTGGGGGGAGGATGTAGCACACTGGTGTATAGGTGGGGGGAGGATGTAGCACACTGGTGTATAGGTGGGGGGAGGATGTAGCACACTGGTGTATAGGTGGGGGGAGGATGTAGCACCCTGGTGTATAGGTGGGGGGAGGATGTAACACCCTGGTGTATAGGTGGGGGGAGGATGTAGCACCCTGGTGTATAGGTGGGGGGAGGATGTAGCACACTGGTGTATAGGTGGGGGGAGGATGTAGCACACTGGTGTATAGGTGGGGGGAGGATGTAGCACACTGGTGTATAGGTGGGGGGAGGATGTAGCACCCTGGTGTATAGGTGGGGGGAGGATGTAACACCCTGGTGTATAGGTGGGGGGAGGATGTAGCACACTGGTGTATAGGTGGGGGGAGGATGTAGCACCCTGGTGTATAGGTGGGGGGAGGATGTAGCACCCTGGTGTATAGGTGGGGGAGGATGTAGCACCCTGGTGTATAGGTGGGGGGAGGATGTAGCACCCTGGTATATAGGCAGGGGGAGGATGTAACACCCTGGTATATAGGCGGGGGGAGGATGTAGCACCCTGGTGTATAGGCGGGGGGAGGATGTAGCACCCTGGTGTATAGGCGGGGGGAGGATGTAGCACCCTGGTGTATAGGTGGGGGGAGGATGTAACACACTGGTGTATAGGCGGGGGGAAGATGTAGCACACTGGTGTATAGGCGAGGGGAGGATGTAGCACCCTGGTGTATAGGCGGGGGGAGGATGTAGCACTCTGGTGTATAGGTGGGGGGAGGATGTAGCACCCTGGTGTATAGGCGGGGGGAGGATGTAGCACCCTGGTGTATAGGTGGGGGGAGGATGTAATACCCTGGTGTGTAGGCGGGGGGAGGATGTAACACCCTGGTGTATAGGCGGGGGAGGATGTAACACCCTGGTGTGTAGGCGGGGGGAGGATGTAACACCCTGGTGTATAGGCGGGGGAGGATGTAGCACCCTGGTGTATAGGTGGGGGGAGGATGTAGCACTCTGGTGTATAGGGGGGGGAGGATGTAGCACCCTGGTTTATAGGTGGGGGGAGGATGTAGCACCCTGGTGTATAGGTGGGGGGAGGATGTAACACCCTGGTGTGTAGGCGGGGGGAGGATGTAACACCCTGGTGTATAGGTGGGGGGAGGATGTAACACCCTGGTGTGTAGGCGGGGGGAGGATGTAACACCCTGGTGTATAGGCGGGGGAGGATGTAGCACCCTGGTGTATAGGTGGGGGGAGGATGTAGCACTCTGGTGTATAGGGGGGGGAGGATGTAGCACCCTGGTGTATAGGTGGGGGGAGGATGTAGCACCCTGGTGTATAGGTGGGGGGAGGATGTAACACCCTGGTGTGTAGGCGGGGGGAGGATGTAATACCCTGGTGTGTAGGCGGGGGGAGGATGTAACACCCTGGTGTATAGGCGGGGGAGGATGTAGCACTCTGGTGTATAGGGGGGGGAGGATGTAGCACCCTGGTGTATAGGTGGGGGGAGGATGTAGCACCCTGGTGTATAGGTGGGGGGAGGATGTAACACCCTGGTGTATAGGCGGGGGAGGATGTAGCACCCTGGTGTATAGGTGGGGGGAGGATGTAGCACCCTGGTGTATAGGTGGGGGAGGATGTAGCACCCTGGTGTATAGGTGGGGGGAGGATGTAGCACCCTGGTGTATAGGTGGGGGGAGGATGTAACACCCTGGTGTATAGGTGGGGGGAGGATGTAACACCCTGGTGTATAGGTGGGGGGAGGATGTAACACCCTGGTGTATAGGCGGGGGGAGGATGTAGCACCCTGGTGTATAGGTGGGGGGAGGATGTAGCACCCTGGTGTATAGGCGGGGGGAGGATGTAGCACACTGGTGTATAGGTGGGGGGAGGATGTAGCACCCTGGTGTATAAGTGGGGGGAGGATGTAGCACCCTGGTGTATAGGTGGGGGGAGGATGTAACACCCTGGTGTATAGGGGGGGAGGATGTAGCACCCTGGTGTATAGGTGGGGGGAGGATGTAACACCCTGGTGTATAGGCGGGGGAGGATGTAACACCCTGGTGTATAGGGGGGGAGGATGTAACACCCTGGTGTATAGGTGGGGGGAGGATATAGCACACTGGTGTATAGGTGGGGGGAGGATGTAGCACTCTGGTGTATAGGCGGGGGGAGGATGTAACACCCTGGTGTATAGGTGGGGGAGGATGTAACACCCTGGTGTATAGGTGGGGGGAGGATGTAACACTCTGGTGTATAGGTGGGGGGAGGATGTAGCACTCTGGTGTATAGGCGGGGGGAGGATGTAGCACCCTGGTGTATAGGTGGGGGGAGGATGTAGCACTCTGGTGTATAGGCGGGGGGAGGATGTAGCACACTGGTGTATAGGTGGGGGGGGGAGGATGTAGCACCCTGGTGTATAGGCGGGGGGAGGATGTAGCACACTGGTGTATAGGTGGGGGGGGAGGATGTAGCACCCTGGTGTATAGGTGGGGGGAGGATGTAGCACTCTGGTGTATAGGCGGGGGGAGGATGTAGCACTCTGGTGTATAGGCGGGGGGAGGATGTAGCACCCTGGTGTATAGGTGGGGGGAGGATGTAACACCCTGGTGTATAGGCGGGGGAGGATGTAGCACCCTGGTGTATAGGTGGGGGGAGGATGTAACACCCTGGTGTATAGGCGGGGGGAGGATGTAGCACCCTGGTGTATAGGCGGGGGGAGGATGTAACACCCTGGTGTATAGGCGGGGGGAGGATGTAGCACCCTGGTGTATAGGCGGGGGGAGGATGTAGCACCCTGGTGTATAGGCGGGGGGAGGATGTAACACCCTGGTGTATAGGCGGGGGGAGGATGTAGCACCCTGGTGTATAGGTGGGGGGAGGATGTAACACCCTGGTGTATAGGTGGGGGGAGGATGTAGCACACTGGTGTATAAGTGGGGGGAGGATGTAACACTCTGGTGTATAGGCGGGGGAGGATGTAGCACCCTGGTGTATAGGCGGGGGGAAGATGTGGCACCCTGGTGTATAGGTGGGGGGAGGATGTAACACACTGGTGTATAGGCGGGGGAGGATGTAGCACCCTGGTGTATAGGCGGGGGGAAGATGTGGCACCCTGGTGTATAGGCGGGGGGAGGATGTAGCACACTGGTGTATAGGCGGGGGGAGGATGTAGCACCCTGGTGTATAGGCGGGGGGAGGGTGTAGCACCCTGGTGTATAGGCGGGGGGAAGATGTAGCACACTGGTGTATAGGCGGGGGAGGATGTAGCACACTGGTGTATAGGTGGGGGGAGGATGTAGCACACTGGTGTATAGGTGGGGGGAGGATGTAGCACCCTGGTGTATAGGTGGGGGGAGGATGTAGCACCCTGGTGTATAGGTGGGGGGAGGATGTAGCACCCTGGTGTATAGGCGGGGGGAAGATGTAGCACCCTGGTGTATAGGCGGGGGGAGGATGTAGCACACTGGTGTATAGGCGGGGGGAGGATGTAGCACACTGGTGTATAGGCGGGGGGAGGATGTAGCACCCTGGTGTATAGGCGGGGGGAGGATGTAGCACCCTGGTGTATAGGTGGGGGGAGGATGTAGCACCCTGGTGTGTAGGCGGGGGGAGGATGTAGCACCCTGGTGTATAGGCGGGGGGAGGATGTAGCACCCTGGTGTATAGGTGGGGGGAGGATGTAACACCCTGGTGTATAGGTGGGGGGGAAGATGTAACACTCTGGTGTATAGGTGGGGGGAGGATGTAGCACCCTGGTGTATAGGCGGGGGGAGGATGTAGCACCCTGGTGTATAGGTTGGGTTTCTAATAAATTTAGTTTGTCAGGTATTAATCATTCTGGCTGATTGTTAGAAGATCCACTGATTCCTCTCTAACTCTGGAGTGCTGTATCTTTTCTCTCCTGTCACTAGGTGGCGCTTGCTGGTGACATTAGATTGACAAGGGTGTAGGAAGGTCAGACTATGGTTGGTTGGGGTGTCTCAGCCAATTAGTGGGGGTTTCTTTGGTCCCTTGACCTGCTGGGAGAGACTATTTATTTGGTTGAGTCAGGTGATCGGGGTTCTGTGCCACCTGGTCTGGGTGGACGTGTGTTATGTGGCCCGGGGACACCTGGCTGCTAGGCTGCCTGAGGCCCATCCAGGAATGAGAGAAGCAGATTGGTGTCTAACCGAGAATAAAGATTCCGCCGGATGGGGAACCAGTTGTGGTCGGAGGTAGAGGGGAGGTTGTCACCACGAAGGGACCATCCACCTTGTTACCGGAGACTACAGTGAGTACACAGAAGCAAGTACCAGAGCAGTCTTCTCACCAGCCGGGAACGGTGAAGAAGTGGGAAAGCTTCAGCAGGTGCCAAGCCAGGGACCCAGCAGGACAGCGGGGGTGATGTTTGAGGAGTATATAGCTTGTTAGCTGTGGAAGAGCTCAGGAGATTCAGTGGCGATTGGATCTGGACATTTAATGAGACACTGGGAGCTCAGTGAGTAAAAACTACAATGGGAGACTGTAGTGTAAGAGAAGAACTATTCTGTGTTTCCAATAGTTAAGTATAACTACCGTTAGTGACTGTTACAATTTCTTGCCATAGGAGAATGTGGTCCTACCTATACAAGAGTGGTATCCGGCTGGAGGCCTTCCACTGTATAGCTGTCTACCTATAGAAGTCTCGGAGTCTGCTAATTATCATTGCATCTACTTAAGGGTGTCCTGGCCCTAATCCCCTCTCCCACAGTTCTTTTAAGAGACAATAAATCTATTTTGCATTCAAAAAGTGTCTGGGGTCCATCACTCCATCTGCATTACACCCACCATGCCTTGTAACCCACTCTACAAAGACGAATGTCAGCTCTCCCTGACACCTAAGGATATTCTTGTCCTGTATACGGCTGGAGACTATGAAGCCTTGAGTCTGATATGCAGGAAGTGTTCTGGCTTGGCCACACACCTGTGGCGTTGGATCATCTGTGGATGCTGTGGGGAATCCCTGCTTGAGGTAGTCTTACCAGCCAACCTCTGCGGACACTGCAAGTGGATTGGAACAAGAATGCCACCATCCTGGCTGGGAATGGCATGGAGAGTCCCCCTGCTATCACCCGGCTTGTGCGAGAAGCTGCTCCTCTCATCTCTGTAGCTGCTCCAGGACCCAATGCTCCAGTTATCCCTTGAGGCCGTGGTCAGGGCCCACCTGTGTTCCTTGATGGAGGAACCACTGGAAAAAAGACACTGGAGTTGGGTAAGCCTGAAATTGGTGAAAGTAGTGTGCCAGTGGGGGCGGTAATATCTGTGGTCAGTGGGGGAAACAAGGTTGTTGCACCAGTTGCTATTAGTTCCAAGCGCAACCTACTCCCGGCCGAAGAGTGCTCCGCTATCTCCGATTAGGATATTCCATCCAATCGGATCTCTGAACTGTTATCAAACACTTTGTCATGGACTAGAAAGTGGAGTGAAAGTAAAGAGTAGGGATAAGCTTTGTGTTCGAGTCGAACCCACGATATGGGCCGTTTGCGCCAAATTCGTGTGGCGCGTCACAGCCCATAATTCATTGCGGCATCGCAGTGCATTGCTGGCTAATGATTGGCCAAGCATGCACTATGACCCGCATGCTTGGCCAATCACAGCGCCGTCTGTCCAGGGTGGCTTGGGCCAATTATGGCTCAGGGGATTTAGTACACTCCCCACACTATATAAGGCCGCCTGCTTGGCGGCCCTGTGTAGTGTGTTCCGGCGTTCAGACAGAGATAGAGAGAGACAGACAATGTCATTTGATTTAAGTTAGATAGAGTAGGCAGGTCGAGTCAGTCAGTTAGCTGCACTTACAGTGTATTGTGTATATATATGCATCCCAGGTGTTATATATATATATATATATATATATATATATATATATATATATATATATATATATATACACCACTGTATTCAGTTTAGCTAGATCCGTTCCTGTTATTATCTTCCTACTGACAGGCAGGCAGGTGTTGTTAAAGTACAGCTACCTGAAAAAAATTGCTGGTGTTCTTCTGATCCTATTAGTACCACAGTCAGGCAGCTAGACTATTTACAGTTAGTGCAGTGCGTCCTGCTCACAGTGTTCAGCTAAAGCTACAAGTTAGTGTAGTGCACAGTGTTCAGCTAAAACTACAAGTTAGTGTAGTGCGACCTCTGCACAGTGTTCAGCTAAAGCTACAAGTTAGTGTAGTGCACGGTGTTCAGCTAAAGCTACAAGTTAGTGTAGTGCACGGTGTTCAGCTAAAGCTACAAGTTAGTGTAGTGCACAGTGTTCAGCTAAAGCTACAAGTTAGTGTAGTGCACGGTGTTCAGCTAAAGCTACAAGTTAGTGTAGTGCACGGTGTTCAGCTAAAGCTACAAGTTAGTGTAGTGAGACCTCTGCACAGTGTTCAGCTAAAGCTACAAGTTAGTGTAGTGCGACCTCTGCACAGTGTTCAGCTAAAGCTACAAATTAGTGTAATGCACAGTGTTCAGCTAAAGCTACAAGTTAGTGTAGTGCGACCTCTGCACAGTGTTCAGTTAAAGCTACAAGTTAATTTAGTGCACAGCGTTCAGCTAAAGCTACACGTTAGTGTAGTGTGACCTCTGCACAGTGTTCAGCTAAAGCTACAAATTAGTGTAGTGCGACCTCTACACAGTGTTCAGCTAAAGCTACAAGTTAGTGTGGTGCGTCCTCTGCACAGTGTTCAGATAAAGCTACTAGTTAGTGTAGTGCGTCCTGCTCACAGTGTTCAGCTAAAGCTACAAGTTATTGTAGTGCGACCTCTGCACAGTGTTCAGCTAAAGCTACCTGTAGAAGGTTGGTGGTGTTTTCCTGATCCTATCACTACCGCAGGCAGCTACATTATTTACACCTTAGTGTAGTGTGACCTCTGCACAGTGTTCAGCTAAAGTTACCTGTAGAAGATTGGTGGTGTTTTCCTGATCCTATCACTACCGCAGGCAGCTAAATTATTTACACGTTAGTGTAGTGCGACCTCTGCACAGTGTTCAGCTAAAGCTACCTGTAGAAGGTTGGTGGTGTTTTCCTGATCCTATCACTACCGCAGGCAGCTGCATTATTTACATGTTAGTGTAGTGCGACCTCTGCACAGTGTTCAGTAGGGATGAGCTTCGTGTTCGAGTCGAACATCGTCTGTTCGCCCGTTCGCCGAATTGCGAACGATAGGGGCCGTTCGCGCCAAATTCGTGTGGCGCGTCATGGCCCATAATTCACTGCGGCATCGCAGTGCATTGCTGGCTGATGATTGGCCAAGCATGCACTATGACCCGCATGCTTGGCCAATCACAGCGCCGTCTGAACAGAGAGCCGTAATTGGCCAAAGCCAAGGAGGCTTTGGCCAATTATGGCTCAGGGGATTTAGTACACGCCCCACACTATATAAGGCCGCCTGCACGGCGGCCCTATGTAGTGTGTGTTCCGGCGTTCATAGATAGAGAGAGAGACAGACAGTGACATTTGATTTGAGTTAGATAGATTAGGCAGAACAGTCAGTCAGTTTAGCTGCACTTACAGTGTATTGTGTTTATATATGCATCCCAGGTGTTGTGTGTGTATATATATATATATACACTGTATTCAGTTTAGCTAGATCCGTTCCTGTTATCTTCCTACTGACAGGCAGGCTTGTCTTGTTACAGTATATAAAGCTACCTGAAGAAAATTACTGGTGTTCTTTTGATCCTATTAGTACCACAGTCAGGCAGCTAGACTATTTACATTTAGTGCAGTGCGTCCTGCTCACAGTGTTCAGCTAAACCTACAAGTTAGTGGGGTGCATCCTGCTCACAGTGTTCAGCTAAACCTACAAGTTAGTGGGGTGCGTCCTGCTCACAGTGTTCAGCTAAACCTACAAGTTAGTGGGGTGTGTCCTGCTCACAGTGTTCAGCTAAACCTACAAGTTAGTGGGGTGCGTCCTGCTCACAGTGTTCAGCTAGACCTACAAGTTAGTGGGGTGCGTCCTGCTCACAGTGTTCAGCTAAACCTACAAGTTAGTGGGGTGCGTCCTGCTCACAGTGTTCAGCTAAACCTACAAGTTAGTGGGGTGCGTCCTGCTCACAGTGTTCAGCTAAACCTACAAGTTAGTGCGGTGCGTCCTGCTCACAGTGTTCAGCTAAACCTACAAGTTAGTGCGGTGCGTCCTGCTCACAGTGTTCAGCTAAACCTACAAGTTAGTGGGGTGCGTCCACCTCACAGTGTTCAGCTAAACCTACAAGTTAGTGCGGTGCGTCCTGCTCACAGTGTTCAGTTAAACCTACAAGTTAGTGGGGCGCGTCCTGCTCACAGTGTTCCGCTAAACCTACAAGTTAGTGGGGCGCGTCCTGCTCACAGTGTTCAGCTAAACCTACAAGTTAGTGGGGTGCATCCTGCTCACAGTGTTCAGCTAGACCTACAAGTTAGTAGGGTGCGTCCTGCTCACAGTGTTCAGCTAAACCTACAAGTTAGTGGGGTGCGTCCACCTCACAGTGTTCAGCTAGACCTACAAGTTAGTGCGGTGCGTCCTGCTCACAGTGTTCAGCTAAACCTACAAGTTAGTGGGGTGCGTCCACCTCACAGTGTTCAGCTAAACCTACAAGTTAGTGCAGTGCACCCTGCTCACAGTGTTCAGCTAAACCTACAAGTTAGTGGGGTGCGTCCTGCTCACAGTGTTCAGCTAAACCTACAAGTTAGTGGGGTGCGTCCTGCTCACAGTGTTCAGCTAAACCTACAAGTTAGTGGGGTGCGTCCTGCTCACAGTGTTCAGCTAAACCTACAAGTTAGTGGGGTGCGTCCTGCTCACAGTGTTCAGCTAAACCTACAAATTAGTGGGGTGCATCCTGCTCACAGTGTTCAGCTAAACCTACAAGTTAGTGCGGTGCGTCCTGCTCACAGTGTTCAGCTAAACCTACAAGTTAGTGCGGTGCGTCCTGCTCACAGTGTTCAGCTAAACCTACAAGTTAGTGTGGTGCGTCCACCTCACAGTGTTCAGCTAAATCTACAAGTTAGTGGGGTGCGTCCTGCTCACAGTGTTCAGCTAAACCTACAAGTTAGTGGGGTGCATCCTGCTCACAGTGTTCAGCTAGACCTACAAGTTAGTGCGGTGCGTCCTGCTCACAGTGTTCAGCTAAACCTACAAGTTAGTGTGGTGCGTCCACCTCACAGTGTTCAGCTAAACCTACAAGTTAGTGCAGTGCGTCCTGCTCACAGTGTTCAGCTAAACCTACAAGTTAGTGGGGTGCGTCCTGCTCACACTGTTCAGCTAAACCTACAAGTTAGTGGGGTGCGTCCTGCTCACAGTGTTCAGCTAAACCTACAAGTTAGTGGGGTGCATCCTGCTCACAGTGTTCAGCTAAACCTACAAGTTAGTGCGGTGCGTCCTGCTCACAGTGTTCAGCTAAACCTACAAGTTAGTGTGGTGCGTCCACCTCACAGTGTTCAGCTAAATCTACAAGTTAGTGGGGTGCGTCCTGCTCACAGTGTTCAGCTAAAGCTACCTGTAGAAGGTTGGTGGTGTTCTCATACTACAGGCAGGCAGTTGATTTTGCTAGCTGCAGTATCAGTACATATATATATATATATATATATATATATATATATATATATATCCCAGCTTAGTGCAGCTACAGGCCATTAGTATGTCTGGAAGGCCAAGAAGGAGAGGCAGACAGTCACAAGCCAATAAGAGAGGGCAAGCAGGCTCTGTGTCTAGTGCTGGTCGTGGAGACGGTACATCCTCATCAGCACGTGGCCGTGGGACACGTTTGGCCTTTTTTTCGGCAGCTGGCCGTGTTGAGCTGCAACATGCAGAAGACTTGGTCGAGTGGATGACCAAGCCGTCCTCATCCTCCTCATCCTCTCTCACCCATGCCCAGGGTACTTTGTCTGGCAAAGCAGCGGCCTCTTCCCTCGGCTCAATGTCATCAGTGACTCCTTCCCTAGCCCCACCATGTCCTCCTGAGGAGTCCCTTGAACTGTTTGACCACAGTGTTGGGTACATGCTCCAGGAGGATGCCCAGCAGTTGGAAGGCTCTGATGATGATACTGAGCTTGTTGAAGGCAGTAACATGAGCACGGACAGAGGGGGTGCCCAAGAAGGACAGCAATCTGGCAGTCATGCTCCCCCTGCTGCAGCAAACTGCCAGGTTTGCTCCAGTGATGAGGAGGGAGGAGATGATGAGGTCACAGACTCAACGTGGGTGCCTGATAGGAGAGAGGAGGAGGAGGAGGCGGCACATCACCAACGAGGCAGGATGCCCTCCAGGGGCCAGCCTAAGGGCAGCACATTGACTGCATCACACCCCAAAGCTCCACATGTGCAGGGCGCTGCAGTCTCTGCGCGTTATTCAAAAAGTTCTTTGGTGTGGGCCTTTTTTGAGACGAGTGCATCAGATCGCACCGCTGCTATTTGCAACATATGTCTCAAGCGTATCTCGCGTGGCCAAAACATCTCCCGCTTGGGTACCACATGCTTGACCAGACATATGTTGACCTGCCATGCAGTTCCTTGGCAAGCGTATCTAAAAGACCCACACCAAAGAACAAAGAGGACCTCTCCTTGCTCCTCATCAGCTGTGATCTCCAACCCCACTATACCTTCAGTCCTCTCTGAGACCTGCACTGAGAGGAATGAAGGTGTAGAATTAGGTGTGTCACAGCCAAGTACTTGTGGGCAATCTGCTTCTGGTACACCGACGTCAGATTGTACCAGGCAAATTTCCCTGCCCCAGCTGCTGCACCGCCGAAAGAAGTTTGCTCCCAGCCATCCACATGCGCAGCGGTTGAATGCTAGCTTGGCAAAATTGCTAGCACTTCAACTGCTGCCTTTTCAGTTGGTAGACTCTGCCCCCTTCCGTGAGTTTGTGGAATGTGCGGTTCCTCAGTGGCAGGTACCCAAACGCCACTTTTTCCCACGGAAGGCGATTCCGGCTCTCTACCGGCATGTGGAAGGCAATGTCCATGCCTCGCTGGACAGGGTGGTCAGCGGTAAGGTGCATATTACCGCTGACTCATGGTCCAGCAGGCATGGACAGGGACGTTACCTAAGTTTCACGGCGCATTGGGTGACTCTGCTGGCAGCTGGGAAGGATGCAGGACAAGGTGCAGTAGTGTTTGAGGTTGTTCCGCCACCACGCCTCCAAAATGCCACTACTGATTGTGACACACCTCTCTCCTCCACCCCCTCCTCTTCTTCTTCCTCCATGGCCTCTTCCTGTGCTTTGTCCTCGGAACCAGCGGTGCTCCGTAGCCGTTCAAGGGGCTACGCAAGTACGCAGGCCAAAAGATGCCATGCGGTGCTTGAGCTGGTGTGCTTGGGGGACAGGAATCACACTGGGGCAGAGGTTCTGTCAGCTCTGCAGGGGCAGGTTCAGAGGTGGTTGATGCCACGCCAACTTAAGCCAGGAATGGTGGTTTGCGACAATGGCACCAACCTCCGCTCTGCCCTCCGACAGGGACAAATGACCCATGTGCCCTGTTTGGCTCACGTCCTTAACTTGGTGGTGCAGCGGTTCTTTGGCAGGTACCGGGGCTTACAGGATGTCCTGAGGCAGGCCAGGAAAGTCTGTGTGCATTTCCGCCGGTCATATATTGCCAGTGCTTGGCTGACGGACCTCCAAAAAGGAGTTTAACCTGCCCAAGAACCGCCTAATCTGTGACATGCCCACCAGGTGGAACTCAACGTTGGCCATGCTGCAGCGGCTGCACACGCAGCAGAGGGCCATCAATGAGTACCTGTGCGACTATGGCACCAGGACAGGGTCAGGGGAGCTTGTTTTTTTTCCCCACGCCAGTGGGCCATGATCAGGAATGTATGCACTGTCCTGTCACCATTTGAGGAGGCCACGAGGATGGTGAGCAGTGACAGTGCATGCATCAGTGACACTGTCCCCCTTGTCCACCTGTTGGAGCACACACTGCGTGGAATAATGGACAGGGCACTTGAGGCAGAACAGAGGCAGGAAGAGGAGGACTTCCTTAGCTCTCAAGGCCCCCTTTATCCAGACAGTGTTCCTGCGTGCCCGCCGATCACACAGGAAGAGGAGGAGGAGGAGGATTGTGTCAGTATGGAGGTGGAGCCTGGCACTCAGCATCAGAAGCAGTCTTTAAGGGATCAGTCCCAAGAAACACATGGACTTGTACGTGGCTGGGAGGAGGTGGCTGTGGGCCATGTCGTCCTTAGTGACCCAGAGGACTCCGGACCGAATGCCTCAGCAAACCTACGCTGCAAGGCCTCCCTAATCCTGGAAAGCCTGCGTAAGGATCCTCGTATTCGTGGTATCAAGGAGAAGGACCAATACTGGCTGGCAAACCTCCTTGATCCACGTTACAAGGGTAAGGTTGCGGACCTTATCTTGCCATCGCAGAGGGAGCAGAGGATGAAACATCTTTGGGAGGCCTTGCAGAAAGGTCTGTGCAACGCGTTCCCAGAGACTGGGAAGTTACAAACTTCTGTTCCTGGACAACGTGTTGCTGAGGCTTCGGTCAGTCAAAGAAGGAGCGGTGGAGAAGGTGGCCGTCTGACCGATGTGTTCAGACAATTTTTTGGTCCACAGCATTCCGCAGTATTCCTGCACCGCATGGTGCAGGAATACCTAGGGGCAAGATCTGACTTGGACACCTTTCCCACCGAAAATCCTCTGGGTTACTGGGTCTTGAGGATGGATCACTGGCCAGAGCTTGCACAGTATGCAATTGAGCTACTGGCCTGTCCTGCATCCAGCGTTCTTTCGGAACGCACATTCAGTGCTGCTGGAGGCTTTGTAACCGATCACAGGGTGCATCTGTCCACCGACTCGGCCGATCGACTGACCTTCATAAAAATGAATCAGTCTTGGATCACCACCAGCTACCAAGCACCTGATGTTGATGTAACCGAATAATTTTTTTTGAAATCTCAGATCCCTTCAAAGACTGCCTATGCTGATGCTGAGTAATTATCCTGAGTAATTATCCTCTTCCTCCTCAATCATCACGCTGATAGCTTGTAAAAACATTTTTGGTTCTGGGCGCCACCACCAGTGCCTAAGGCACAATTTTTCAGCCCCTGTTTAACAGGGGCGTGTAATTACAATTTTTGATGCAATACTTTGCAGCAGGGCTCGTTTCTGCGTTACAACTAGAGTGTCTGTAAGGGGTTGCAGTGTTGTGGCTCCAGCACTAGTGCCTAGGCCTAACATAAAATCAGACAGATTAAGCCCTCTGCAGGGACACGTAGATCCTCCAATGTCTCCGATCCTTCAATCAGAGGGATTAATCTGTCTGATTTTATGACCCTGCTCTTTGGGGGGTCCCCCAGCTCTGGAAAGGGTTCTCATATATAGAGCTTCACTTCCAGGTTGAGACCCTTTTTTTGTCAGTTGTGGGATTAAAGGGGAAGGCGATCACCCAGAATTCCTACCTGTTGTGGTCCTCATTGCCCAAATGTCCCCATTCCTCCACATATTGATCAATTCTCTACACATTTTAAAGGACACAATTTCCTGCACTATTGATACATATGGACATTTACTTTCAATATTCAATTTATTTACTGCATATCTTTGTATTATTTGCTTGAATTATTTTCTTTGTTTCACTTCCACTTGGTCTCAGATTATTCAACTTAGTGCAACTTTATTTATAACTATAGAATTTGATTTGTTTTATTTCTAATTATTAGTTCTGTGATATTTCTCCTCCCCCGCTCCCCCTTTTCTTTCTCTCTCTAAGTGGTCATTATAGGATCCGTTTTAAATTGTAGAACTTTTATATTTTTCTGTATTTATCGAGGTATTATGTGTTATTTATAATATGTTTTTAATTGATCATGCTGATTAATATTGTTATAATATTATATTGTTCAATAATTTTGTGGTTTTTTTTGTGTTTTTTCACTTTTTGAGATATCTGCCTTAGTTTTCTATGTGAGACTTGTTTTCACCACGACCTTTATTATTCATTTCTTCATTTTTTATTTTTCATTTTTATTTTTGTTAATGTTTGATGGACTATCACCCTTAGTCACTTCCGATTTTCTAGCTCCTTTACATATTTAATATTTGTTTTTCTGAGAATTTTGTTTAATATCATTTTTCTTTCATATTATTGTTTTAGTGCTGCACTTTTTTATTTTATTTCAATTATTGGAGTTTAGTATTGGACTTTTTTGTGCTGGCGGCTTCTTTATGCTTCATTATTCATTCATTCCTTTTATTAGCGCAGCGTTAACCCTCGGGGGGTTTTCTATGCTGATTAATATTGTTATAGCCGTTGATAGAATTTCCGCTGATATTGGGATCATTTCATCCTATTATTATTGAGGATGTTCTATGAATTGTGTCCTGATGAATCGCCTTTTATATTTTCACCACTAGATGTCACTAGTAATTTCTCATGGTCTGCAGAGACCTGTATACATCATTTCCTCATAAATAGTGGCATAACATAATCAAGATGAAGATCATTATAACACACTAAAAAACAGCGCTAATGTTGAGCTAAACGGATAATGTGGCCAACTTCACATGCAAACAGAGTCCTTAAAGAGAGAAGAGCAGTGAGCACAATGGTTCAGATAGTGTTCATAGGTGATCAGAGTATAAAGTTCAGCGTGCACCTTCCACCGATCAATCCGCTTCCACCCTGTGAGAACACACTCCCCTCAGGGGGTTAAACTCACCAAAGCCTAATAATCATAAGCATCCAAGAAAGGAGAAATCCAAGCCATCAGCCACTGTCAGCAACCCTCCGGAGGGATCCAAGATGGTCAGAGCTCATAAATCACCAGAAGGACGAGAGTCCATCTGCTGCATGGAGATCCGTGAAATCCGGCCTCATCTGGAAGGAATTTCCTGCATAACCCAACATCCGTATTTTCCGTACTTATGTGAAAAGAAAGACTTTGCCCAAATTCAGGCTAATCGCACTGACGTGCCTATACTATGCCGTACATCATATTCTGGTGAATTTGGGCAAAGTCTTTATTTTAGCTCAACATTAGCGCTGTTTTTTAGTGTGTTATAATGATCTTCATCTTGATTATGTGATGCCACTATTTATGACGATTTTTCTGCAATTTTAAACGGCTGCTTCTCTGTTTGGTCTTATTTGAGACTTTTTTGACACTATTTAGTAATTAACAAATCAATGTCATTTTTTATTTATTTATCTGTTCTCCTTTTTCATTCATTCATCACTGCTTTGGTACTGCTAGGGTCCCTGGCGCTGAGTGGTGTATCCTTGGGCCTGCTAATACACCTTTTTACATACATCATTTCCTGCTGACATTGTTTAGGACGGGTCAGAGGTCATTCTACTTTGTGTTTATATATATTTCTGTATTTAGGTTCCCTTAGTGGATTACATTTTACTATTTGTAATATTAGTCTTGTACTATGATAGATGAATGTTTGTTATCTTACAAGCTACAGGATGTATTTACTACTCAGCTGTTTGTCATGTGACAGCGGGATCCACTATATAAATAGACACTTTTGTCACCTGACTGCATTACCCTTTGATAAAGTCACGTCTTCAGTGACGATACGCGTCAGGGAGGAGCCAGGTGTCGTCACTTCTGGACGCGGCCGAGATCAGAAGTTCTCTGCTGTTTGCTGGATTATCTGATTTTAAACTGTAAGTTACTCTTTGTTTTAATAAAAATCATTTTGGGAAATATTACACGATGGAGCCCCCCTCTTTTATTTCATGTCCTCACCACATCGGTTAAGCCTGGAGTCACCCCAAAAATCCGCTATTGTTGGGACAATCGTTGGAAATCGATCGTTGTGCTGGGATCTGCTGTTTTCCATACTGAAGACTTGACTGGACCCGTAGGGGTCTCCATCTGAGGTGAGAGGTGGGGGAATCGTGTGGAGCACCACGGATATTATATATGTGATTGGAGGAATTTCACATCGATCGAAAGTTGTTGTTTTTTTGCACACGGATTTAATTCATGAACTTCTAGATGTGAACTTATTCATATTAGTGTTTATCACTTGTTGGACTTTACAATTTCACCTTTTACACTCCAGGAGAACAAGAGATTTATTCCCAGATTTTTATTTCTCACATTTCTTTTTTTATGTCATTTTATCATTAGACTCGGATTGTCATTTATCTTTTCACTTGATGCCCCTTCTATACACACCGGATGTGATTGTAGATCGATGTTTGGACTTTACTAGAGATCGAGAGAAGAGTAGAGAAGATTTGTTATTTGTCTATTCTGTACTCCACACTTACTTGTCAGGTGTGTGATCCCTTCTATTTACTATTTATATACTTATTGATTCATTTCTAGACTTTACTTAGCGCCACAAACTTCACTTATTACTACTACTACAGTACTACTATTATACTACTACTACTGCTACACTACTACTACCAGGTGATCTTTACCTCACAGTCAGCACAGCAGTGAATACACTGGAAAATCTTTACCTCACAGTCAGCACAGCGGTGAATACACTAAAAAATCTTTACCTCACAGTCAGCACAGCAGTAAATACACTAAAAAATCTTTACCTCACAGTCAGCACAGCGGTGAATACACTGGAAAATCTTTACCTCACAGTCAGCACAGCGGTGAATACACTGGAAAATCTTTACCTCACAGTCAGCACAGCGGTGAATACACTGGAAAATCTTTACCTCACAGTCAGCACAGCGGTGAATACACTAAAAAATCTTTACCTCACAGTCAGCACAGTGGTGAATACACTGGAAAATCTTTACCTCACAGTCAGCACAGCGGTGAATACACTGGAAAATCTTTACCTCACAGTCAGCACAGCGGTGAATACACTAAAAAATCTTTACCTCACAGTCAGCACAGCGGTGAATACACTGGAAAATCTTTACCTCACAGTCAGCACAGCGGTGAATACACTGGAAAATCTTTACCTCACAGTCAGCACAGCGGTGAATACACTAAAAAATCTTTACCTCACAGTCAGCACAGCGGTGAATACACTAAAAAATCTTTACCTCACAGTCAGCACAGCGGTGAATACACTGGAAAATCTTTACCTCACAGTCAGCACAGCGGTGAATACACTGGAAAATCTTTACCTCACAGTCAGCACAGCGGTGAATACACTAAAAAATCTTTACCTCACAGTCAGCACAGCGGTGAATACACTGGAAAATCTTTACCTCACAGTCAGCACAGTGGTGAATACACTGGAAAATCTTTACCTCACAGTCAACACAGCGGTGAATACACTGGAAAATCTTTACCTCACAGTCAGCACAGCGGTGAATACACTGGAAAATCTTTACCTCACAGTCAGCACAGCGGTAAATACACTGGAAAATCTTTACCTCACAGTCAGCACAGCGGTGAATACACTGGAAAATCTTTACCTCACAGTCAGCACAGCGGTGAATACACTAAAAAATCTTTACCTCACAGTCAGCACAGCGGTGAATACACTGGAAAATCTTTACCTCACAGTCAGCACAGCGGTGAATACACTGGAAAATCTTTACCTCACAGTCAGCACAGCGGTGAATACACTAAAAAATCTTTACCTCACAGTCAGCACAGCGGTGAATACACTGGAAAATCTTTACCTCACAGTCAGCACAGCGGTGAATACACTGGAAAATCTTTACCTCACAGTCAACACAGCGGTGAATACACTAAAAAATCTTTACCTCACAGTCAGCACAGCGGTGAATACACTGGAAAATCTTTACCTCACAGTCAGCACAGCGGTGAATACACTGGAAAATCTTTACCTCTCAGTCAGCACAGCGGTGAATACACTAAAAAATCTTTACCTCACAGTTAGCACAGCGGTGAATACACTGGAAAATCTTTACCTCACAGTCAGCACAGCGGTGAATACACTGGAAAATCTTTACCTCACAGTCAGCACAGCGGTGAATACACTGGAAAATCTTTACCTCACAGTCAGCACAGCAGTGAATACACTAAAAAATCTTTACCTCACAGTCAGCACAGCGGTGAATACACTGGAAAATCTTTACCTCACAGTCAGCACAGCGGTGAATACACTGGAAAATCTTTACCTCACAGTCAGCACAGCGGTGAATACACTAAAAAATCTTTACCTCACAGTCAGCACAGCAGTGAATACACTAAAAAATCTTTACCTCACAGTCAGCACAGCGGTGAATACACTGGAAAATCTTTACCTCACAGTCAGCACAGCGGTGAATACACTGGAAAATCTTTACCTCACAGTCAACACAGTGGTGAATACACTGGAAAATCTTTACCTCACAGTCAGCACAGCGGTGAATACACTGGAAAATCTTTACCTCACAGTCAGCACAGCGGTGAATACACTGGAAAATCTTTACCTCACAGTCAGCACAGCGGTGAATACACTGGAAAATCTTTACCTCACAGTCAGCACAGCGGTGAATACACTAAAAAATCTTTACCTCACAGTCAGCACAGCGGTGAATACACTAGAAAATCTTTACCTCACAGTCAGCACAGCGGTGAATACACTAAAAAATCTTTACCTCACAGTCAGCACTGCGGTGAATACACTAAAAAATCTTTACCTCACAGTCAGCACTGCGGTGAATACACTAAAAAATCTTTACCTCACAGTCAGCACAGCGGTGAATACACTGGAAAATCTTTACCTCACAGTCAGCACAGCGGTAAATACAGTGGAAAATCTTTACCTCACAGTCAGCACAGCGGTGAATACACTGGAAAATCTTTACCTCACAGTCAGCACTGCGGTGAATACACTAAAAAATCTTTACCTCACAGTCAGCACAGCGGTGAATACACTGGAAAATCTTTACCTCACAGTCAGCACAGCGGTGAATACACTGGAAAATCTTTACCTCACAGTCAACACAGCGGTGAATACACTAAAAAATCTTTACCTCACAGTCAGCACAGCGGTGAATACACTGGAAAATCTTTACCTCACAGTCAGCACAGCGGTGAATACACTGGAAAATCTTTACCTCACAGTCAGCACAGCGGTGAATACACTAAAAAATCTTTACCTCACAGTCAGCACAGCGGTGAATACACTGGAAAATCTTTACCTCACAGTCAGCACAGCGGTGAATACACTGGAAAATCTTTACCTCACAGTCAGCACAGCGGTGAATACACTGGAAAATCTTTACCTCACAGTCAGCACAGCGGTGAATACACTAAAAAATCTTTACCTCACAGTCAGCACAGCGGTGAATACACTAGAAAATCTTTACCTCACAGTCAGCACAGCGGTGAATACACTAAAAAATCTTTACCTCACAGTCAGCACTGCGGTGAATACACTAAAAAATCTTTACCTCACAGTCAGCACAGCGGTGAATACACTGGAAAATCTTTACCTCACAGTCAGCACTGCGGTGAATACACTAAAAAATCTTTACCTCACAGTCAGCACAGCGGTGAATACACTGGAAAATCTTTACCTCACAGTCAGCACAGCGGTGAATACACTAAAAAATCTTTACCTCACAGTCAGCACTGCGGTGAATACACTAAAAAATCTTTACCTCACAGTCAGCACAGCGGTGAATACACTGGAAAATCTTTACCTCACAGTCAGCACAGCGGTGAATACACTAAAAAATCTTTACCTCACGGTCAGCACTGCGGTGAATACACTAAAAAATCTTTACCTCACAGTCAGCACAGCGGTGAATACACTGAAAAATCTTTACCTCACAGTCAGCACAGCGGTGAATACACTGGAAAATCTTTACCTCACAGTCAGCACAGCGGTGAATACACTAAAAAATCTTTACCTCACAGTCAGCACAGCGGTGAATAAACTGGAAAATATTTACCTCACAGTCAGCACAGCGGTGAATACACTGGAAAATTTTTACCTCACAGTCAGCACTGCGGTGAATACACTGGAAAATCTTTACCTCACAGTCAGCACAGCGGTGAATACACTGGAAAATTTTTACCTCACAGTCAGCACTGCGGTGAATACACTGGAAAATCTTTACCTCACAGTCAGCACAGCGGTGAATACACTGGAAAATATTTACCTCACAGTCAGCACTGCGGTGAATACACTAAAAAATCTTTACCTCACAGTCAGCACAGCGGTGAATACACTGGAAAATCTTTACCTCACAGTCAGCACAGCGGTGAATACACTGGAAAATCTTTACCTCACAGTCAGCACAGCGGTGAATACACTAAAAAATCTTTACCTCACAGTCAGCACAGCGGTGAATACACTAAAAAATCTTTACCTCACAGTCAGCACAGCGGTGAATACACTGGAAAATATTTACCTCACAGTCGGCACTGCGGTGATTACACTAAAAAATCTTTACCTCACAGTCAGCACTGCGGTGAATACACTGGAAAATCTTTACCTCACAGTCAGCACAGCGGTGAATACACTGGAAAATATTTACCTCACAGTCAGCACTGCGGTGAATACACTGGAAAATCTTTACCTCACAGTCAGCACAGCGGTGAATACACTGGAAAATTTTTACCTCACAGTCAGCACTGCGGTGAATACACTGGAAAATCTTTACCTCACAGTCAGCACAGCGGTGAATACACTGGAAAATATTTACCTCACAGTCAGCACTGCGGTGAATACACTAAAAAATCTTTACCTCACAGTCAGCACAGCGGTGAATACACTGGAAAATCTTTACCTCACAGTCAGCACAGCAGTGAATACACTGGAAAATCTTTACCTCACAGTCAGCACAGCGGTGAATACACTGGAAAATCTTTACCTCACAGTCAGCACAGCAGTGAATACACTGGAAAATCTTTACCTCACAGTCAGCACAGCGGTGAATACACTGGTAAATCTTTTCCTCACAGTCAGCACAGCGGTGAATACACTAAAAAATCTTTACCTCACAGTCAGCACAGCGGTGAATACACTGGAAAATCTTTACCTCACAGTCAGCACAGCGGTGAATACACTGGAAAATCTTTACCTCACAGTCAGCACAGCGGTGAATACATTGGAAAATCTTTACCTCACAGTCAGCACAGCGGTGAATATACTGGAAAATATTTACCTCACAGTCAGCACAGCGGTGAATGCACTGGAAAATATTCACCTCACAGTCAGCACAGCGGTGAATACACTGGAAAATCTTTACCTCACAGTCAGCACAGCGGTGAATACACTGGAAAATCTTTACCTCACAGTCAGCACAGCGGTGAATACACTAAAAAATCTTTACCTCACAGTCACCACAGCGGTGAATACACTAAAAAATCTTTACCTCACAGTCAGCACAGCGGTGAATACACTAAAAAATCTTTACCTCACAGTCAGCACAGCGGTGAATACACTAAAAAAAATTTACCTCACAGTCAGCACAGCGGTGAATACACTAAAAAATCTTTACCTCACAGTCACCACAGCGGTGAATACACTAAAAAATCTTTACCTCACAGTCAGCACAGCGGTGAATACACTGGAAAATCTTTACCTCACAGTCAGCACAGCGGTGAATACACTGGAAAATCTTTACCTCAGTCAGCACAGCGGTGAATACACTAAAAAATCTTTACCTCACAGTCAGCACAGCGGTGAATACACTGGAAAATCTTTACCTCACAGTCAGCACAGCGGTGAATACCCTAAAAAATCTTTACCTCACAGTCAGCACAGCGGTGAATACACTGGAAAATCTTTACCTCACAGTCAGCACAGCGGTGAATACACTGGAAAATCTTTACCTCACAGTCAGCACAGCGGTGAATACACTAAAAAATCTTTACCTCACAGTCAGCACAGCGGTGAATACACTGGAAAATCTTTACCTCACAGTCAGCACAGCGGTGAATACACTGGTAAATCTTTACCTCACAGTCAGCACAGCGGTGAATACACTAAAAAATCTTTACCTCACAGTCAGCACAGCGGTGAATACACTGGAAAATCTTTACCTCACAGTCAGCACAGCGGTGAATACACTGGAAAATCTTTACCTCACAGTCAGTACAGCGGTGAATACACTAAAAAATCTTTACCTCACAGTCAGCACAGCGGTGAATACACTGAATAATCTTTACCTCACAGTCAGCACAGCGGTGAATACACTAAAAAATCTTTACCTCACAGTCAGCACAGCGGTGAATACACTGGAAAATCTTTACCTCACAGTCAGCACAGCGGTGAATACACTGGAAAATCTTTACCTCACAGTCAGCACAGCGGTGAATACACTAAAAAATCTTTACCTCACAGTCAGCACAGCGGTGAATACACTAAAAAATCTTTACCTCACAGTCAGCACAGCGGTGAATACACTGGAAAATCTTTACCTCACAGTCAGCACAGCAGTGAATACACTGGAAAATCTTTACCTCACAGTCAGCACAGCGGTGAATACACTAAAAAATCTTTACCTCACAGTCAGCACAGCGGTGAATACACTGGAAAATCTTTACCTCACAGTCAGCACAGCGGTGAATACACTGGAAAATCTTTACCTCACAGTCAACACAGCGGTGAATACACTGGAAAATCTTTACCTCACAGTCAGCACAGCGGTGAATACACTGGAAAATCTTTACCTCACAGTCAGCACAGCGGTGAATACACTAAAAAAATTTTACCTCACAGTCAGCACAGCGGTGAATACACTAAAAAATCTTTACCTCACAGTCACCACAGCGGTGAATACACTAAAAAATCTTTACCTCACAGTCAGCACAGCGGTGAATACACTGGAAAATCTTTACCTCACAGTCAGCACAGCGGTGAATACACTGGAAAATCTTTACCTCACAGTCAGCACAGCGGTGAATACACTAAAAAATCTTTACCTCACAGTCAGCACAGCGGTGAATACACTGGAAAATCTTTACCTCACAGTCAGCACAGCGGTGAATACACTGGAAAATCTTTACCTCACAGTCAGCACAGCGGTGAATACACTGGTAAATCTTTACCTCACAGTCAGCACAGCGGTGAATACACTAAAAAATCTTTACCTCACAGTCAGCACAGCGGTGAATACACTGGAAAATCTTTACCTCACAGTCAGCACAGCGGTGAATACACTGGAAAATCTTTACCTCACAGTCAGCACAGCGGTGAATACACTAAAAAATCTTCACCTCACAGTCAGCACAGCGGTGAATACACTAAAAAATCTTTACCTCACAGTCAGCACAGCGGTGAATACACTGGAAAATCTTTACCTCACAGTCAGCACAGCGGTGAATACACTAAAATATCTTTACCTCACAGTCAGCACAGCGGTGAATACACTAAAAAATCTTTACCTCACAGTCAGCACAGCGGTGAATACACTGGAAAATCTTTACCTCACAGTCAGCACAGCGGTGAATACACTGGAAAATCTTTACCTCACAGTCAGCACAGCGGTGAATACACTAAAAAATCTTTACCTCACAGTCAGCACAGCGGTGAATACACTAAAAAATCTTTACCTCACAGTCAGCACAGCGGTGAATACACTGGAAAATCTTTACCTCACAGTCAGCACAGCGGTGAATACACTGGAAAATCTTTACCTCACAGTCAGCACAGCGGTGAATACACTGGAAAATCTTTACCTCACAGTCAGCACAGCGGTGAATACACTGGAAAATCTTTACCTCACAGTCAGCACAGCGGTGAATACACTAAAAAATCTTTACCTCACAGTCAGCACAGCGGTGAATACACTAAAAAATCTTTACCTCACAGTCAGCACAGCGGTGAATACACTGGAAAATCTTTACCTCACAGTCAGCACAGTGGTGAATACACTAAAAAATCTTTACCTCACAGTCAGCACAGCGGTGAATATACTGGAAAATCTTTACCTCCCAGTCAGCACTGCGGTGAATACACTGGAAAATCTTTACCTCACAGTCAACACAGCGGTGAATACACTGGAAAATCTTTACCTCACAGTCAGCACAGCGGTGAATACACTGGAAAATCTTTACCTCACAGTCAGCACAGCGGTGAATACACTGGAAAATCTTTACCTCACAGTCAGCACAGCGGTGAATACACTAAAAAATCTTTACCTCACAGTCAGCACAGCGGTGAATACACTGGAAAATCTTTACCTCACAGTCAGCACAGCGGTGAATACACTGGAAAATCTTTACCTCACAGTCAGCACAGCGGTGAATACACTAAAAAATCTTTACCTCACAGTCAGCACAGCGGTGAATACACTAAAAAATCTTTACCTCACAGTCAGCACAGCGGTGAATACACTGGAAAATCTTTACCTCACAGTCAGCACAGCGGTGAATACACTGGAAAATCTTTACCTCACAGTCAACACAGCGGTGAATACACTGGAAAATCTTTACCTCACAGTCAGCACAGCGGTGAATACACTGGAAAATCTTTACCTCACAGTCAGCACAGCGGTGAATACACTGGAAAATCTTTACCTCACAGTCAGCACAGCGGTGAATACACTAAAAAATCTTTACCTCACAGTCAGCACAGCGGTGAATACACTGGAAAATCTTTACCTCACAGTCAGCACAGCGGTGAATACACTGGAAAATCTTTACCTCACAGTCAGCACAGCGGTGAATACACTGGAAAATCTTTACCTCACAGTCAGCACAGCGGTGAATACACTAAAAAATCTTTACCTCACAGTCAGCACAGCGGTGAATACACTAAAAAATCTTTACCTCACAGTCAGCACAGCGGTGAATACACTAAAAAATCTTTACCTCACAGTCAGCACAGCGGTGAATACACTAAAAAATCTTTACCTCACAGTCAGCACAGCGGTGAATACATTAAAAAATCTTTACCTCACAGTCAGCACAGCGGTGAATACACTGGAAAATCTTTACCTCACAGTCAGCACAGCGGTGAATACACTGGAAAATCTTTACCTCACAGTCAGCACAGCGGTGAATACACTAAAAAATCTTTACCTCACAGTCAGCACAGCAGTGAATACACTAAAAAATCTTTACCTCACAGTCAGCACAGCGGTGAATACACTAAAAAATCTTTACCTCACAGTCAGCACAGCGGTGAATACACTGGAAAATCTTTACCTCACAGTCAGCACAGCGGTGAATACACTGGAAAATCTTTACCTGACAGTCAGCACAGCGGTGAATACACTAAAAAATCTTTACCTCACAGTCAGCACAGCGGTGAATACACTAAAAAATCTTTACCTCACAGTCAGCACAGCGGTGAATACACTGGAAAATCTTTACCTCACAGTCAGCACAGCGGTGAATACACTGGAAAATCTTTACCTCACAGTCAACACAGCGGTGAATACACTGGAAAATCTTTACCTCACAGTCAGCACAGCGGTGAATACACTGGAAAATCTTTACTTCACAGTCAGCACAGCGGTGAATACACTGGAAAATCTTTACCTCACAGTCAGCACAGCGGTGAATACACTAAAAAATCTTTACCTCACAGTCAGCACAGCGGTGAATACACTGGAAAATCTTTACCTCACAGTCAGCACAGCGGTGAATACACTGGAAAATCTTTACCTCACAGTCAGCACAGCGGTGAATACACTGGAAAATCTTTACCTCACAGTCAGCACAGCGGTGAATACACTAAAAAATCTTTACCTCACAGTCAGCACAGCGGTGAATACACTAAAAAATCTTTACCTCACAGTCAGCACAGCGGTGAATACACTAAAAAATCTTTACCTCACAGTCAGCACAGCGGTGAATACACTAAAAAATCTTTACCTCACAGTCAGCACAGCGGTGAATACACTGGAAAATCTTTACCTCACAGTCAGCACAGCGGTGAATACACTGGAAAATCTTTACCTCACAGTCAGCACAGCGGTGAATACACTAAAAAATCTTTACCTCACAGTCAGCACAGCAGTGAATACACTAAAAAATCTTTACCTCACAGTCAGCACAGCGGTGAATACACTGGAAAATCTTTACCTCACAGTCAGCACAGCGGTGAATACACTGGAAAATCTTTACCTCACAGTCAGCACAGCGGTGAATACACTGGAAAATCTTTACCTCACAGTCAGCACAGCAGTGAATACACTGGAAAATCTTTACCTCACAGTCAGCACAGCGGTGAATACACTGGAAAATCTTTACCTCACAGTCAACACAGCGGTGAATACACTGGAAAATCTTTACCTCACAGTCAGCACAGCGGTGAATACACTGGAAAATCTTTACCTCACAGTCAGCACAGCGGTGAATACACTGGAAAATCTTTACCTCACAGTCAGCACAGCGGTGAATACACTGGAAAATCTTTACCTCACAGTCAGCACAGCGGTGAATACACTAAAAAATCTTTACCTCACAGTCAGCACAGCGGTGAATACACTGGAAAATCTTCACCTCACAGTCAGCACAGCGGTGAATACACTAAAAAATCTTTACCTCACAGTCAGCACTGCGGTGAATACACTAAAAAATCTTTACCTCACAGTCAGCACAGCGGTGAATACACTGGAAAATCTTTACCTCACAGTCAGCACAGCGGTGAATACACTAAAAAATCTTTACCTCACAGTCAGCACTGCGGTGAATACACTAAAAAATCTTTACCTCACAGTCAGCACAGCGGTGAATACACTGGAAAATCTTTACCTCACAGTCAGCACAGCGGTGAATACACTAAAAAATCTTTACCTCACAGTCAGCACTGCGGTGAATACACTAAAAAATCTTTACCTCACAGTCAGCACAGCGGTGAATACACTGAAAAATCTTTACCTCACAGTCAGCACAGCGGTGAATACACTGGAAAATCTTTACCTCACAGTCAGCACAGCGGTGAATACACTGGAAAATCTTTACCTCACAGTCAGCACAGCGGTGAATACACTGGAAAATCTTTACCTCACAGTCAGCACAGCGGTGAATACACTAAAAAATCTTTACCTCACAGTCAGCACAGCGGTGAATACACTAAAAAATCTTTACCTCACAGTCAGCACAACGGTGAATAAACTGGAAAATATTTACCTCACAGTCAGCACAGCGGTGAATACACTGGAAAATATTTACCTCACAGTCGGCACTGCGGTGATTACACTAAAAAATCTTTACCTCACAGTCAGCACTGCGGTGAATACACTGGAAAATCTTTACCTCACAGTCAGCACAGCGGTGAATACACTGGAAAATATTTACCTCACAGTCAGCACTGCGGTGAATACACTGGAAAATCTTTACCTCACAGTCAGCACAGCGGTGAATACACTGGAAAATCTTTACCTCACAGTCAGCACTGCGGTGAATACACTGGAAAATCTTTACCTCATAGTCAGCACAGCGGTGAATACACTGGAAAATATTTACCTCACAGTCAGCACTGCGGTGAATACACTGGAAAATCTTTACCTCACAGTCAGCACAGCGGTGAATACACTGGAAAATCTTTACCTGACAGTCAGCACAGCGGTGAATACACTAAAAAATCTTTACCTCACAGTCAGCACAGCGGCGAATACACTAAAAAATCTTTACCTCACAGTCAGCACAGCGGTGAATACACTGGAAAATCTTTACCTCACAGTCAGCACAGCGGTGAATACACTGGAAAATCTTTACCTCACAGTCAACACAGCGGTGAATACACTGGAAAATCTTTACCTCACAGTCAGCACAGCGGTGAATACACTGGAAAATCTTTACTTCACAGTCAGCACAGCGGTGAATACACTGGAAAATCTTTACCTCACAGTCAGCACAGCGGTGAATACACTAAAAAATCTTTACCTCACAGTCAGCACAGCGGTGAATACACTGGAAAATCTTTACCTCACAGTCAGCACAGCGGTGAATACACTGGAAAATCTTTACCTGACAGTCAGCACAGCGGTGAATACACTGGAAAATCTTTACCTCACAGTCAGCACAGCGGTGAATACACTAAAAAATCTTTACCTCACAGTCAGCACAGCGGTGAATACACTGGAAAATCTTTACCTCACAGTCAGCACAGCGGTGAATACACTGGAAAATCTTTACCTCACAGTCAACACAGCGGTGAATACACTGGAAAATCTTTACCTCACAGTCAGCACAGCGGTGAATACACTGGAAAATCTTTACTTCACAGTCAGCACAGCGGTGAATACACTGGAAAATCTTTACCTCACAGTCAGCACAGCGGTGAATACACTGGAAAATCTTTACTTCACAGTCAGCACAGCGGTGAATACACTGGAAAATCTTTACCTTCACAGTCAGCACAGCGGTGAATACACTAAAAAATCTTTACCTCACAGTCAGCACAGCGGTGAATACACTAAAAAATCTTTACCTCACAGTCAGCACAGCGGTGAATACACTGGAAAATCTTTACCTCACAGTCAGCACAGCGGTGAATACACTGGAAAATCTTTACCTCACAGTCAGCACAGCGGTGAATACACTGGAAAATCTTTACCTCACAGTCAGCACAGCGGTGAATACACTAAAAAATCTTTACCTCACAGTCAGCACAGCGGTGAATACACTAAAAAATCTTTACCTCACAGTCAGCACAGCGGTGAATACACTAAAAAATCTTTACCTCACAGTCAGCACAGCGGTGAATACACTAAAAAATCTTTACCTCACAGTCAGCACAGCGGTGAATACACTGGAAAATCTTTACCTCACAGTCAGCACAGCGGTGAATACACTGGAAAATCTTTACCTCACAGTCAGCACAGCGGTGAATACACTAAAAAATCTTTACCTCACAGTCAGCACAGCAGTGAATACACTAAAAAATCTTTACCTCACAGTCAGCACAGCGGTGAATACACTGGAAAATCTTTACCTCACAGTCAGCACAGCGGTGAATACACTGGAAAATCTTTACCTCACAGTCAGCACAGCGGTGAATACACTGGAAAATCTTTACCTCACAGTCAGCACAGCAGTGAATACACTGGAAAATCTTTACCTCACAGTCAGCACAGCGGTGAATACACTGGAAAATCTTTACCTCACAGTCAGCACAGCGGTGAATACACTGGAAAATCTTTACCTCACAGTCAGCACAGCGGTGAATACACTGGAAAATCTTTACCTCACAGTCAGCACAGCGGTGAATACACTGGAAAATCTTTACCTCACAGTCAGCACAGCGGTGAATACACTAAAAAATCTTTACCTCACAGTCAGCACAGCGGTGAATACACTGGAAAATCTTCACCTCACAGTCAGCACAGCGGTGAATACACTAAAAAATCTTTACCTCACAGTCAGCACTGCGGTGAATACACTAAAAAATCTTTACCTCACAGTCAGCACAGCGGTGAATACACTGGAAAATCTTTACCTCACAGTCAGCACAGCGGTGAATACACTAAAAAATCTTTACCTCACAGTCAGCACTGCGGTGAATACACTAAAAAATCTTTACCTCACAGTCAGCACAGCGGTGAATACACTGGAAAATCTTTACCTCACAGTCAGCACAGCGGTGAATACACTAAAAAATCTTTACCTCACAGTCAGCACTGCGGTGAATACACTAAAAAATCTTTACCTCACAGTCAGCACAGCGGTGAATACACTGAAAAATCTTTACCTCACAGTCAGCACAGCGGTGAATACACTGGAAAATCTTTACCTCACAGTCAGCACAGCGGTGAATACACTGGAAAATCTTTACCTCACAGTCAGCACAGCGGTGAATACACTGGAAAATCTTTACCTCACAGTCAGCACAGCGGTGAATACACTAAAAAATCTTTACCTCACAGTCAGCACAGCGGTGAATACACTAAAAAATCTTTACCTCACAGTCAGCACAGCGGTGAATAAACTGGAAAATATTTACCTCACAGTCAGCACAGCGGTGAATACACTGGAAAATATTTACCTCACAGTCGGCACTGCGGTGATTACACTAAAAAATCTTTACCTCACAGTCAGCACTGCGGTGAATACACTGGAAAATCTTTACCTCACAGTCAGCACAGCGGTGAATACACTGGAAAATATTTACCTCACAGTCAGCACTGCGGTGAATACACTGGAAAATCTTTACCTCACAGTCAGCACAGCGGTGAATACACTGGAAAATCTTTACCTCACAGTCAGCACTGCGGTGAATACACTGGAAAATCTTTACCTCATAGTCAGCACAGCGGTGAATACACTGGAAAATATTTACCTCACAGTCAGCACTGCGGTGAATACACTGGAAAATCTTTACCTCACAGTCAGCACAGCGGTGAATACACTGGAAAATCTTTACCTGACAGTCAGCACAGCGGTGAATACACTAAAAAATATTTACCTCACAGTCAGCACAGCGGCGAATACACTAAAAAATCTTTACCTCACAGTCAGCACAGCAGTGAATACACTGGAAAATCTTTACCTCACAGTCAGCACAGCGGTGAATACACTGGAAAATCTTTACCTCACAGTCAACACAGCGGTGAATACACTGGAAAATCTTTACCTCACAGTCAGCACAGCGGTGAATACACTAAAAAATCTTTACCTCACAGTCAGCACAGCGGTGAATACACTGGAAAATCTTTACCTCACAGTCAGCACAGCGGTGAATACACTGGAAAATCTTTACCTCACAGTCAGCACAGCGGTGAATACACTAAAAAATCTTTACCTCACAGTCAGCACAGCGGTGATTACACTAAAAAATCTTTACCTCACAGTCAGCACAGCGGTGAATACACTAAAAAATCTTTACCTCACAGTCAGCACAGCGGTGAATACACTAAAAAATCTTTACCTCACAGTCAGCACAGCGGTGAATACACTGGAAAATCTTTACCTCACAGTCAGCACAGCGGTGAATACACTGGAAAATCTTTACCTCACAGTCAGCACAGCGGTGAATACACTAAAAAATCTTTACCTCACAGTCAGCACAGCAGTGAATACACTAAAAAATCTTTACCTCACAGTCAGCACAGTGGTGAATACACTGGAAAATCTTTACCTCACAGTCAGCACAGCGGTGAATACACTGGAAAATCTTTACCTCACAGTCAGCACAGCGGTGAATACACTGGAAAATCTTTACCTCACAGTCAGCACAGCAGTGAATACACTGGAAAATCTTTACCTCACAGTCAGCACAGCGGTGAATACACTGGAAAATCTTTACCTCACAGTCAACACAGCGGTGAATACACTGGAAAATCTTTACCTCACAGTCAGCACAGCGGTGAATACACTGGAAAATCTTTACCTCACAGTCAGCACAGCGGTGAATACACTGGAAAATCTTTACCTCACAGTCAGCACAGCGGTGAATACACTGGAAAATCTTTACCTCACAGTCAGCACAGCGGTGAATACACTAAAAAATCTTTACCTCACAGTCAGCACAGCGGTGAATACACTGGAAAATCTTCACCTCACAGTCAGCACAGCGGTGAATACACTAAAAAATCTTTACCTCACAGTCAGCACTGCGGTGAATACACTAAAAAATCTTTACCTCACAGTCAGCACAGCGGTGAATACACTGGAAAATCTTTACCTCACAGTCAGCACAGCGGTGAATACACTAAAAAATCTTTACCTCACAGTCAGCACTGCGGTGAATACACTAAAAAATCTTTACCTCACAGTCAGCACAGCGGTGAATACACTGGAAAATCTTTACCTCACAGTCAGCACAGCGGTGAATACACTAAAAAATCTTTACCTCACAGTCAGCACAGCGGTGAATACACTGGAAAATCTTTACCTCACAGTCAGCACTGCGGTGAATACACTAAAAAATCTTTACCTCACAGTCAGCACAGCGGTGAATACACTGGAAAATCTTTACCTCACAGTCAGCACTGCGGTGAATACACTAAAAAATCTTTACCTCACAGTCAGCACAGCGGTGAATACACTGAAAAATCTTTACCTCACAGTCAGCACAGCGGTGAATACACTGGAAAATCTTTACCTCACAGTCAGCACAGCGGTGAATACACTGGAAAATCTTTACCTCACAGTCAGCACAGCGGTGAATACACTGGAAAATCTTTACCTCACAGTCAGCACAGCGGTGAATACACTAAAAAATCTTTACCTCACAGTCAGCACTGCGGTGAATACACTAAAAAATCTTTACCTCACAGTCAGCACAGCGGTGAATACACTGGAAAATCTTTACCTCACAGTCAGCACAGCGGTGAATACACTAAAAAATCTTTACCTCACAGTCAGCACTGCGGTGAATACACTAAAAAATCTTTACCTCACAGTCAGCACAGCGGTGAATACACTGAAAAATCTTTACCTCACAGTCAGCACAGCGGTGAATACACTGGAAAATCTTTACCTCACAGTCAGCACAGCGGTGAATACACTGGAAAATCTTTACCTCACAGTCAGCACAGCGGTGAATACACTGGAAAATCTTTACCTCACAGTCAGCACAGCGGTGAATACACTAAAAAATCTTTACCTCACAGTCAGCACAGCGGTGAATACACTAAAAAATCTTTACCTCACAGTCAGCACAACGGTGAATAAACTGGAAAATATTTACCTCACAGTCAGCACAGCGGTGAATACACTGGAAAATATTTACCTCACAGTCGGCACTGCGGTGATTACACTAAAAAATCTTTACCTCACAGTCAGCACTGCGGTGAATACACTGGAAAATCTTTACCTCACAGTCAGCACAGCGGTGAATACACTGGAAAATATTTACCTCACAGTCAGCACTGCGGTGAATACACTGGAAAATCTTTACCTCACAGTCAGCACAGCGGTGAATACACTGGAAAATCTTTACCTCACAGTCAGCACTGCGGTGAATACACTGGAAAATCTTTACCTCATAGTCAGCACAGCGGTGAATACACTGGAAAATATTTACCTCACAGTCAGCACTGCGGTGAATACACTGGAAAATCTTTACCTCACAGTCAGCACAGCGGTGAATACACTGGAAAATCTTTACCTGACAGTCAGCACAGCGGTGAATACACTAAAAAATCTTTACCTCACAGTCAGCACAGCGGCGAATACACTAAAAAATCTTTACCTCACAGTCAGCACAGCGGTGAATACACTGGAAAATCTTTACCTCACAGTCAGCACAGCGGTGAATACACTGGAAAATCTTTACCTCACAGTCAACACAGCGGTGAATACACTGGAAAATCTTTACCTCACAGTCAGCACAGCGGTGAATACACTGGAAAATCTTTACTTCACAGTCAGCACAGCGGTGAATACACTGGAAAATCTTTACCTCACAGTCAGCACAGCGGTGAATACACTAAAAAATCTTTACCTCACAGTCAGCACAGCGGTGAATACACTGGAAAATCTTTACCTCACAGTCAGCACAGCGGTGAATACACTGGAAAATCTTTACCTGACAGTCAGCACAGCGGTGAATACACTGGAAAATCTTTACCTCACAGTCAGCACAGCGGTGAATACACTAAAAAATCTTTACCTCACAGTCAGCACAGCGGTGAATACACTGGAAAATCTTTACCTCACAGTCAGCACAGCGGTGAATACACTGGAAAATCTTTACCTCACAGTCAACACAGCGGTGAATACACTGGAAAATCTTTACCTCACAGTCAGCACAGCGGTGAATACACTGGAAAATCTTTACTTCACAGTCAGCACAGCGGTGAATACACTGGAAAATCTTTACCTCACAGTCAGCACAGCGGTGAATACACTGGAAAATCTTTACTTCACAGTCAGCACAGCGGTGAATACACTGGAAAATCTTTACTTCACAGTCAGCACAGCGGTGAATACACTAAAAAATCTTTACCTCACAGTCAGCACAGCGGTGAATACACTAAAAAATCTTTACCTCACAGTCAGCACAGCGGTGAATACACTGGAAAATCTTTACCTCACAGTCAGCACAGCGGTGAATACACTGGAAAATCTTTACCTCACAGTCAGCACAGCGGTGAATACACTGGAAAATCTTTACCTCACAGTCAGCACAGCGGTGAATACACTAAAAAATCTTTACCTCACAGTCAGCACAGCGGTGAATACACTAAAAAATCTTTACCTCACAGTCAGCACAGCGGTGAATACACTAAAAAATCTTTACCTCACAGTCAGCACAGCGGTGAATACACTAAAAAATCTTTACCTCACAGTCAGCACAGCGGTGAATACACTGGAAAATCTTTACCTCACAGTCAGCACAGCGGTGAATACACTGGAAAATCTTTACCTCACAGTCAGCACAGCGGTGAATACACTAAAAAATCTTTACCTCACAGTCAGCACAGCAGTGAATACACTAAAAAATCTTTACCTCACAGTCAGCACAGCGGTGAATACACTGGAAAATCTTTACCTCACAGTCAGCACAGCGGTGAATACACTGGAAAATCTTTACCTCACAGTCAGCACAGCGGTGAATACACTGGAAAATCTTTACCTCACAGTCAGCACAGCAGTGAATACACTGGAAAATCTTTACCTCACAGTCAGCACAGCGGTGAATACACTGGAAAATCTTTACCTCACAGTCAGCACAGCGGTGAATACACTGGAAAATCTTTACCTCACAGTCAGCACAGCGGTGAATACACTGGAAAATCTTTACCTCACAGTCAGCACAGCGGTGAATACACTGGAAAATCTTTACCTCACAGTCAGCACAGCGGTGAATACACTAAAAAATCTTTACCTCACAGTCAGCACAGCGGTGAATACACTGGAAAATCTTCACCTCACAGTCAGCACAGCGGTGAATACACTAAAAAATCTTTACCTCACAGTCAGCACTGCGGTGAATACACTAAAAAATCTTTACCTCACAGTCAGCACAGCGGTGAATACACTGGAAAATCTTTACCTCACAGTCAGCACAGCGGTGAATACACTAAAAAATCTTTACCTCACAGTCAGCACTGCGGTGAATACACTAAAAAATCTTTACCTCACAGTCAGCACAGCGGTGAATACACTGGAAAATCTTTACCTCACAGTCAGCACAGCGGTGAATACACTAAAAAATCTTTACCTCACAGTCAGCACTGCGGTGAATACACTAAAAAATCTTTACCTCACAGTCAGCACAGCGGTGAATACACTGAAAAATCTTTACCTCACAGTCAGCACAGCGGTGAATACACTGGAAAATCTTTACCTCACAGTCAGCACAGCGGTGAATACACTGGAAAATCTTTACCTCACAGTCAGCACAGCGGTGAATACACTGGAAAATCTTTACCTCACAGTCAGCACAGCGGTGAATACACTAAAAAATCTTTACCTCACAGTCAGCACAGCGGTGAATACACTAAAAAATCTTTACCTCACAGTCAGCACAGCGGTGAATAAACTGGAAAATATTTACCTCACAGTCAGCACAGCGGTGAATACACTGGAAAATATTTACCTCACAGTCGGCACTGCGGTGATTACACTAAAAAATCTTTACCTCACAGTCAGCACTGCGGTGAATACACTGGAAAATCTTTACCTCACAGTCAGCACAGCGGTGAATACACTGGAAAATATTTACCTCACAGTCAGCACTGCGGTGAATACACTGGAAAATCTTTACCTCACAGTCAGCACAGCGGTGAATACACTGGAAAATCTTTACCTCACAGTCAGCACTGCGGTGAATACACTGGAAAATCTTTACCTCATAGTCAGCACAGCGGTGAATACACTGGAAAATATTTACCTCACAGTCAGCACTGCGGTGAATACACTGGAAAATCTTTACCTCACAGTCAGCACAGCGGTGAATACACTGGAAAATCTTTACCTGACAGTCAGCACAGCGGTGAATACACTAAAAAATATTTACCTCACAGTCAGCACAGCGGCGAATACACTAAAAAATCTTTACCTCACAGTCAGCACAGCAGTGAATACACTGGAAAATCTTTACCTCACAGTCAGCACAGCGGTGAATACACTGGAAAATCTTTACCTCACAGTCAACACAGCGGTGAATACACTGGAAAATCTTTACCTCACAGTCAGCACAGCGGTGAATACACTGGAAAATCTTTACTTCACAGTCAGCACAGCGGTGAATACACTGGAAAATCTTTACCTCACAGTCAGCACAGCGGTGAATACACTAAAAAATCTTTACCTCACAGTCAGCACAGCGGTGAATACACTGGAAAATCTTTACCTCACAGTCAGCACAGCGGTGAATACACTGGAAAATCTTTACCTCACAGTCAGCACAGCGGTGAATACACTAAAAAATCTTTACCTCACAGTCAGCACAGCGGTGATTACACTAAAAAATCTTTACCTCACAGTCAGCACAGCGGTGAATACACTAAAAAATCTTTACCTCACAGTCAGCACAGCGGTGAATACACTAAAAAATCTTTACCTCACAGTCAGCACAGCGGTGAATACACTGGAAAATCTTTACCTCACAGTCAGCACAGCGGTGAATACACTGGAAAATCTTTACCTCACAGTCAGCACAGCGGTGAATACACTAAAAAATCTTTACCTCACAGTCAGCACAGCAGTGAATACACTAAAAAATCTTTACCTCACAGTCAGCACAGTGGTGAATACACTGGAAAATCTTTACCTCACAGTCAGCACAGCGGTGAATACACTGGAAAATCTTTACCTCACAGTCAGCACAGCGGTGAATACACTGGAAAATCTTTACCTCACAGTCAGCACAGCAGTGAATACACTGGAAAATCTTTACCTCACAGTCAGCACAGCGGTGAATACACTGGAAAATCTTTACCTCACAGTCAACACAGCGGTGAATACACTGGAAAATCTTTACCTCACAGTCAGCACAGCGGTGAATACACTGGAAAATCTTTACCTCACAGTCAGCACAGCGGTGAATACACTGGAAAATCTTTACCTCACAGTCAGCACAGCGGTGAATACACTGGAAAATCTTTACCTCACAGTCAGCACAGCGGTGAATACACTAAAAAATCTTTACCTCACAGTCAGCACAGCGGTGAATACACTGGAAAATCTTCACCTCACAGTCAGCACAGCGGTGAATACACTAAAAAATCTTTACCTCACAGTCAGCACTGCGGTGAATACACTAAAAAATCTTTACCTCACAGTCAGCACAGCGGTGAATACACTGGAAAATCTTTACCTCACAGTCAGCACAGCGGTGAATACACTAAAAAATCTTTACCTCACAGTCAGCACTGCGGTGAATACACTAAAAAATCTTTACCTCACAGTCAGCACAGCGGTGAATACACTGGAAAATCTTTACCTCACAGTCAGCACAGCGGTGAATACACTAAAAAATCTTTACCTCACAGTCAGCACTGCGGTGAATACACTAAAAAATCTTTACCTCACAGTCAGCACAGCGGTGAATACACTGAAAAATCTTTACCTCACAGTCAGCACAGCGGTGAATACACTGGAAAATCTTTACCTCACAGTCAGCACAGCGGTGAATACACTGGAAAATCTTTACCTCACAGTCAGCACAGCGGTGAATACACTGGAAAATCTTTACCTCACAGTCAGCACAGCGGTGAATACACTAAAAAATCTTTACCTCACAGTCAGCACAGCGGTGAATACACTAAAAAATCTTTACCTCACAGTCAGCACTGCGGTGAATACACTGGAAAATCTTTACCTCACAGTCAGCACAGCGGTGAATACACTGGAAAATATTTACCTCACAGTCAGCACTGCGGTGAATACACTGGAAAATCTTTACCTCACAGTCAGCACAGCGGTGAATACACTGGAAAATCTTTACCTCACAGTCAGCACTGCGGTGAATACACTGGAAAATCTTTACCTCATAGTCAGCACAGCGGTGAATACACTGGAAAATATTTACCTCACAGTCAGCACTGCGGTGAATACACTAAAAAATCTTTACCTCACAGTCAGCACAGCGGTGAATACACTGGAAAATCTTTACCTCACAGTCAGCACAGCGGTGAATACACTGGAAAATCTTTACCTCACAGTCAGCACAGCGGTGAATACACTGGAAAATCTTTACCTCACAGTAAGCACAGTGGTGAATACACTGGAAAATCTTTACCTCACAGTCAGCACAGCGGTGAATACACTGGAAAATCTTTACCTCACAGTCAGCACAGCGGTGAATACACTGGAAAATCTTTACCTCACAGTCAGCACTGTGGTGAATACACTGGAAAATCTTTACCTCACAGTCAGCACAGCGGTGAATACACTAAAAAATCTTTACCTCACAGTCAGCACTGCGGTGAATACACTAAAAAATCTTTACCTCACAGTCAGCACAGCGGTGAATACCCTAAAAAATCTTTACCTCACAGTCAGCACAGCGGTGAATACACTAAAAAATCTTTACCTCACAGTCAGCACTGCGGTGAATACCCTAAAAAATCTTTACCTCACAGTCAGCACAGCGGTGAATACACTGGAAAATCTTTACCTCACAGTCAGCACAGTGGTGAATACACTAAAAAATCTTTACCTCACAGTCAGCACAGCGGTGAATACACTGGAAAATCTTTACCTCACAGTCAGCACAGCGGGGAATACACTACAAAATCTTTACCTCACAGTCAGCACAGCGGTGAATACACTAAAAAATCTTTACCTCACAGTCAGCACTGCGGTGAATACCCTAAAAAATCTTTACCTCACAGTCAGCACAGCGGTGAATACACTGGAAAATCTTTACCTCACAGTCAGCACAGCGGTGAATACACTGGAAAATCTTTACCTCACAGTTAGCACAGCGGTGAATACACTGGAAAATCTTTACCTCACAGTCAGCACTGCGGTGAATACACTACAAAATCTTTACCTCACAGTCAGCACAGCGGTGAATACACTGGAAAATCTTTACCTCACAGTCAGCACAGTGGTGAATACACTAAAAAATCTTTACCTCACAGTCAGCACAGCGGTGAATATACTGGAAAATCTTTACCTCCCAGTCAGCACAGCGGTGAATACACTAAAAAATCTTTACCTCACAGTCAGCACAGCGGTGAATACACTGGAAAATCTTTACCTCACAGTCAGCACAGCGGTGAATACACTAAAAAATCTTTACCTCACAGTCAGCACAGCGGTGAATACACTGGAAAATCTTTACCTCACAGTCAGCACAGCGGTGAATACACTACAAAATCTTTACCTCACAGTCAGCACAGCGGTGAATACACTAAAAAATCTTTACCTCACAGTCAGCACAGCGGTGAATACACTGGAAAATCTTTACCTCACAGTCAGCACAGCGGTGAATACACTAAAAAATCTTTACCTCACAGTCAGCACAGCGGTGAATACACTGGAAAATCTTTACCTCACAGTCAGCACTGCTGTGAATACCCTAAAAAATCTTTACCTCACAGTCAGCACTGCTGTGAATACCCTAAAAAATCTTTACCTCACAGTCAGCACAGCGGTGAATACACTAAAAAATCTTTACCTCACAGTCAGCACAGCGGTGAATACACTAAAAAATCTTTACCTCACAGTCAGCACAGCGGTGAATACACTAAAAAATCTTTACCTCACAGTCAGCACAGCGGTGAATACACTGGAAAATCTTTACCTCACAGTCAGCACAGCGGTGAATACACTGGAAAATCTTTACCTCACAGTCAGCACAGCGGTGAATACACTAAAAAATCTTTACCTCACAGTCAGCACAGCAGTGAATACACTAAAAAATCTTTACCTCACAGTCAGCACAGCGGTGAATACACTGGAAAATCTTTACCTCACAGTCAGCACAGCGGTGAATACACTGGAAAATCTTTACCTCACAGTCAGCACAGCGGTGAATACACTAAAAAATCTTTACCTCACAGTCAGCACAGCGGTGAATACACTGGAAAATCTTTACCTCACAGTCAGCACAGCGGTGAATACACTGGAAAATCTTTACCTGACAGTCAGCACAGCGGTGAATACACTAAAAAATCTTTACCTCACAGTCAGCACAGCGGTGAATACACTAAAAAATCTTTACCTCACAGTCAGCACAGCGGTGAATACACTGGAAAATCTTTACCTCACAGTCAGCACAGCGGTGAATACACTGGAAAATCTTTACCTCACAGTCAGCACAGCGGTGAATACACTGGAAAATCTTTACCTCACAGTCAGCACAGCAGTGAATACACTGGAAAATCTTTACCTCACAGTCAGCACAGCGGTGAATACACTGGAAAATCTTTACCTCACAGTCAGCACAGCGGTGAATACACTGGAAAATCTTTACCTCACAGTCAGCACAGCGGTGAATACACTGGAAAATCTTTACCTCACAGTCAGCACAGCGGTGAATACACTGGAAAATCTTTACTTCACAGTCAGCACAGCGGTGAATACACTGGAAAATCTTTACCTGACAGTCAGCACAGCGGTGAATACACTAAAAAATCTTTACCTCACAGTCAGCACAGCGGTGAATACACTGGAAAATCTTTACCTCACAGTCAGCACAGCGGTGAATACACTGGAAAATCTTTACCTCACAGTCAGCACAGCGGTGAATACACTGGAAAATCTTTACCTCACAGTCAGCACAGCGGTGAATACACTAAAAAATCTTTACCTCACAGTCAGCACAGCGGTGAATACACTAAAAAATCTTTACCTCACAGTCAGCACAGCGGTGAATACACTAAAAAATCTTTACCTCACAGTCAGCACAGCGGTGAATACACTAAAAAATCTTTACCTCACAGTCAGCACAGCGGTGAATACACTGGAAAATCTTTACCTCACAGTCAGCACAGCGGTGAATACACTGGAAAATCTTTACCTCACAGTCAGCACAGCGGTGAATACACTAAAAAATCTTTACCTCACAGTCAGCACAGCAGTGAATACACTAAAAAATCTTTACCTCACAGTCAGCACAGCGGTGAATACACTGGAAAATCTTTACCTCACAGTCAGCACAGCGGTGAATACACTGGAAAATCTTTACCTCACAGTCAGCACAGCGGTGAATACACTGGAAAATCTTTACCTCACAGTCAGCACAGCAGTGAATACACTGGAAAATCTTTACCTCACAGTCAGCACAGCGGTGAATACACTGGAAAATCTTTACCTCACAGTCAGCACAGCGGTGAATACACTGGAAAATCTTTACCTCACAGTCAGCACAGCGGTGAATACACTGGAAAATCTTTACCTCACAGTCAGCACAGCGGTGAATACACTGGAAAATCTTTACCTCACAGTCAGCACAGCGGTGAATACACTAAAAAATCTTTACCTCACAGTCAGCACAGCGGTGAATACACTGGAAAATCTTCACCTCACAGTCAGCACAGCGGTGAATACACTAAAAAATCTTTACCTCACAGTCAGCACTGCGGTGAATACACTAAAAAATCTTTACCTCACAGTCAGCACAGCGGTGAATACACTGGAAAATCTTTACCTCACAGTCAGCACAGCGGTGAATACACTAAAAAATCTTTACCTCACAGTCAGCACTGCGGTGAATACACTAAAAAATCTTTACCTCACAGTCAGCACAGCGGTGAATACACTGAAAAATCTTTACCTCACAGTCAGCACAGCGGTGAATACACTGGAAAATCTTTACCTCACAGTCAGCACAGCGGTGAATACACTGGAAAATCTTTACCTCACAGTCAGCACAGCGGTGAATACACTGGAAAATCTTTACCTCACAGTCAGCACAGCGGTGAATACACTAAAAAATCTTTACCTCACAGTCAGCACAGCGGTGAATACACTAAAAAATCTTTACCTCACAGTCAGCACAGCGGTGAATAAACTGGAAAATATTTACCTCACAGTCAGCACAGCGGTGAATACACTGGAAAATATTTACCTCACAGTCGGCACTGCGGTGATTACACTAAAAAATCTTTACCTCACAGTCAGCACTGCGGTGAATACACTGGAAAATCTTTACCTCACAGTCAGCACAGCGGTGAATACACTGGAAAATATTTACCTCACAGTCAGCACTGCGGTGAATACACTGGAAAATCTTTACCTCACAGTCAGCACAGCGGTGAATACACTGGAAAATCTTTACCTCACAGTCAGCACTGCGGTGAATACACTGGAAAATCTTTACCTCATAGTCAGCACAGCGGTGAATACACTGGAAAATATTTACCTCACAGTCAGCACTGCGGTGAATACACTAAAAAATCTTTACCTCACAGTCAGCACAGCGGTGAATACACTGGAAAATCTTTACCTCACAGTCAGCACAGCGGTGAATACACTGGAAAATCTTTACCTCACAGTAAGCACAGTGGTGAATACACTGGAAAATCTTTACCTCACAGTAAGCACAGTGGTGAATACACTGGAAAATCTTTACCTCACAGTCAGCACAGCGGTGAATACACTAAAAAATCTTTACCTCACAGTCAGCACTGCGGTGAATACACTAAAAAATCTTTACCTCACAGTCAGCACAGCGGTGAATACACTGGAAAATCTTTACCTCACAGTCAGCACAGTGGTGAATACACTAAAAAATCTTTACCTCACAGTCAGCACAGCGGTGAATACACTGGAAAATCTTTACCTCACAGTCAGCACAGCGGTGAATACACTGGAAAATCTTTACCTCACAGTTAGCACAGCGGTGAATACACTGGAAAATCTTTACCTCACAGTCAGCACAGCGGTGAATACACTGGAAAATCTTTACCTCACAGTCAGCACAGCGGTGAATACACTGGAAAATCTTTACCTCACAGTTAGCACAGCGGTGAATACACTGGAAAATCTTTACCTCACAGTCAGCACAGCGGTGAATACACTAAAAAATCTTTACCTCACAGTCAGCACAGCGGTGAATACACTGGAAAATCTTTACCTCACAGTCAGCACAGCGGTGAATACACTGGAAAATCTTTACCTCACAGTCAGCACAGCGGTGAATACACTAAAAAATCTTTACCTCACAGTCAGCACAGCAGTGAATACACTAAAAAATCTTTACCTCACAGTCAGCACAGCGGTGAATACACTGGAAAATCTTTACCTCACAGTCAGCACAGCGGTGAATACACTGGAAAATCTTTACCTCACAGTCAGCACAGCGGTGAATACACTAAAAAATCTTTACCTCACAGTCAGCACAGCGGTGAATACACTGGAAAATCTTTACCTCACAGTCAGCACAGCGGTGAATACACTGGAAAATCTTTACCTGACAGTCAGCACAGCGGTGAATACACTAAAAAATCTTTACCTCACAGTCAGCACAGCGGTGAATACACTAAAAAATCTTTACCTCACAGTCAGCACAGCGGTGAATACACTGGAAAATCTTTACCTCACAGTCAGCACAGCGGTGAATACACTGGAAAATCTTTACCTCACAGTCAGCACAGCGGTGAATACACTGGAAAATCTTTACCTCACAGTCAGCACAGCAGTGAATACACTGGAAAATCTTTACCTCACAGTCAGCACAGCGGTGAATACACTGGAAAATCTTTACCTCACAGTCAGCACAGCGGTGAATACACTGGAAAATCTTTACCTCACAGTCAGCACAGCGGTGAATACACTGGAAAATCTTTACCTCACAGTCAGCACAGCGGTGAATACACTGGAAAATCTTTACTTCACAGTCAGCACAGCGGTGAATACACTGGAAAATCTTTACCTCACAGTCAGCACAGCGGTGAATACACTAAAAAATCTTTACCTCACAGTCAGCACAGCGGTGAATACACTGGAAAATCTTTACCTCACAGTCAGCACAGCGGTGAATACACTGGAAAATCTTTACCTCACAGTCAGCACAGCGGTGAATACACTAAAAAATCTTTACCTCACAGTCAGCACAGTGGTGAATACACTAAAAAATCTTTACCTCACAGTCAGCACAGCGGTGAATACACTAAAAAATCTTTACCTCACAGTCAGCACAGCGGTGAATACACTAAAAAATCTTTACCTCACAGTCAGCACAGCGGTGAATACACTGGAAAATCTTTACCTCACAGTCAGCACAGCGGTGAATACACTGGAAAATCTTTACCTCACAGTCAGCACAGCGGTGAATACACTAAAAAATCTTTACCTCACAGTCAGCACAGCAGTGAATACACTAAAAAATCTTTACCTCACAGTCAGCACAGCGGTGAATACACTGGAAAATCTTTACCTCACAGTCAGCACAGCGGTGAATACACTGGAAAATCTTTACCTCACAGTCAGCACAGCGGTGAATACACTGGAAAATCTTTACCTCACAGTCAGCACAGCAGTGAATACACTGGAAAATCTTTACCTCACAGTCAGCACAGCGGTGAATACACTGGAAAATCTTTACCTCACAGTCAGCACAGCGGTGAATACACTGGAAAATCTTTACCTCACAGTCAGCACAGCGGTGAATACACTGGAAAATCTTTACCTCACAGTCAGCACAGCGGTGAATACACTGGAAAATCTTTACCTCACAGTCAGCACAGCGGTGAATACACTAAAAAATCTTTACCTCACAGTCAGCACAGCGGTGAATACACTGGAAAATCTTCACCTCACAGTCAGCACAGCGGTGAATACACTAAAAAATCTTTACCTCACAGTCAGCACTGCGGTGAATACACTAAAAAATCTTTACCTCACAGTCAGCACAGCGGTGAATACACTGGAAAATCTTTACCTCACAGTCAGCACAGCGGTGAATACACTAAAAAATCTTTACCTCACAGTCAGCACTGCGGTGAATACACTAAAAAATCTTTACCTCACAGTCAGCACAGCGGTGAATACACTGAAAAATCTTTACCTCACAGTCAGCACAGCGGTGAATACACTGGAAAATCTTTACCTCACAGTCAGCACAGCGGTGAATACACTGGAAAATCTTTACCTCACAGTCAGCACAGCGGTGAATACACTGGAAAATCTTTACCTCACAGTCAGCACAGCGGTGAATACACTAAAAAATCTTTACCTCACAGTCAGCACAGCGGTGAATACACTAAAAAATCTTTACCTCACAGTCAGCACAGCGGTGAATAAACTGGAAAATATTTACCTCACAGTCAGCACAGCGGTGAATACACTGGAAAATATTTACCTCACAGTCGGCACTGCGGTGATTACACTAAAAAATCTTTACCTCACAGTCAGCACTGCGGTGAATACACTGGAAAATCTTTACCTCACAGTCAGCACAGCGGTGAATACACTGGAAAATATTTACCTCACAGTCAGCACTGCGGTGAATACACTGGAAAATCTTTACCTCACAGTCAGCACAGCGGTGAATACACTGGAAAATCTTTACCTCACAGTCAGCACTGCGGTGAATACACTGGAAAATCTTTACCTCATAGTCAGCACAGCGGTGAATACACTGGAAAATATTTACCTCACAGTCAGCACTGCGGTGAATACACTAAAAAATCTTTACCTCACAGTCAGCACAGCGGTGAATACACTGGAAAATCTTTACCTCACAGTCAGCACAGCGGTGAATACACTGGAAAATCTTTACCTCACAGTAAGCACAGTGGTGAATACACTGGAAAATCTTTACCTCACAGTAAGCACAGTGGTGAATACACTGGAAAATCTTTACCTCACAGTCAGCACAGCGGTGAATACACTAAAAAATCTTTACCTCACAGTCAGCACTGCGGTGAATACACTAAAAAATCTTTACCTCACAGTCAGCACAGCGGTGAATACACTGGAAAATCTTTACCTCACAGTCAGCACAGTGGTGAATACACTAAAAAATCTTTACCTCACAGTCAGCACAGCGGTGAATACACTGGAAAATCTTTACCTCACAGTCAGCACAGCGGGGAATACACTACAAAATCTTTACCTCACAGTCAGCACAGCGGTGAATACACTAAAAAATCTTTACCTCACAGTCAGCACTGCGGTGAATACCCTAAAAAATCTTTACCTCACAGTCAGCACAGCGGTGAATACACTGGAAAATCTTTACCTCACAGTCAGCACAGCGGTGAATACACTGGAAAATCTTTACCTCACAGTCAGCACAGCGGTGAATACACTGGAAAATCTTTACCTCACAGTTAGCACAGCGGTGAATACACTGGAAAATCTTTACCTCACAGTCAGCACTGCGGTGAATACACTACAAAATCTTTACCTCACAGTCAGCACAGCGGTGAATACACTGGAAAATCTTTACCTCACAGTCAGCACAGTGGTGAATACACTAAAAAATCTTTACCTCACAGTCAGCACAGCGGTGAATATACTGGAAAATCTTTACCTCCCAGTCAGCACAGCGGTGAATACACAAAAAAATCTTTACCTCACAGTCAGCACAGCGGTGAATACACTGGAAAATCTTTACCTCACAGTCAGCACAGCGGTGAATACACTAAAAAATCTTTACCTCACAGTCAGCACAGCGGTGAATACACTGGAAAATCTTTACCTCACAGTCAGCACAGCGGTGAATACACTACAAAATCTTTACCTCACAGTCAGCACAGCGGTGAATACACTGGAAAATCTTTACCTCACAGTCAGCACAGCGGTGAATACACTAAAAAATCTTTACCTCACAGTCAGCACAGCGGTGAATACACTGGAAAATCTTTACCTCACAGTCAGCACAGCGGTGAATACACTGGAAAATCTTTACCTCACAGTCAGCACAGCGGTGAATACACTGGAAAATCTTTACCTCACAGTCAGCACAGCGGTGAATACACTAAAAAATCTTTACCTCACAGTCAGCACAGCGGTGAATACACTAAAAAATCTTTACCTCACAGTCAGCACAGCGGTGAATAAACTGGAAAATATTTACCTCACAGTCAGCACAGCGGTGAATACACTGGAAAATATTTACCTCACAGTCGGCACTGCGGTGATTACACTAAAAAATCTTTACCTCACAGTCAGCACTGCGGTGAATACACTGGAAAATCTTTACCTCACAGTCAGCACAGCGGTGAATACACTGGAAAATATTTACCTCACAGTCAGCACTGCGGTGAATACACTGGAAAATCTTTACCTCACAGTCAGCACAGCGGTGAATACACTGGAAAATCTTTACCTCACAGTCAGCACTGCGGTGAATACACTGGAAAATCTTTACCTCATAGTCAGCACAGCGGTGAATACACTGGAAAATATTTACCTCACAGTCAGCACTGCGGTGAATACACTAAAAAATCTTTACCTCACAGTCAGCACAGCGGTGAATACACTGGAAAATCTTTACCTCACAGTCAGCACAGCGGTGAATACACTGGAAAATCTTTACCTCACAGTCAGCACAGCGGTGAATACACTGGAAAATCTTTACCTCACAGTAAGCACAGTGGTGAATACACTGGAAAATCTTTACCTCACAGTCAGCACAGCGGTGAATACACTGGAAAATCTTTACCTCACAGTCAGCACAGCGGTGAATACACTGGAAAATCTTTACCTCACAGTCAGCACAGCGGTGAATACACTGGAAAATCTTTACCTCACAGTCAGCACTGTGGTGAATACACTGGAAAATCTTTACCTCACAGTCAGCACAGCGGTGAATACACTAAAAAATCTTTACCTCACAGTCAGCACTGCGGTGAATACACTAAAAAATCTTTACCTCACAGTCAGCACAGCGGTGAATACCCTAAAAAATCTTTACCTCACAGTCAGCACAGCGGTGAATACACTAAAAAATCTTTACCTCACAGTCAGCACTGCGGTGAATACCCTAAAAAATCTTTACCTCACAGTCAGCACAGCGGTGAATACACTGGAAAATCTTTACCTCACAGTCAGCACAGCGGTGAATACACTAAAAAATCTTTACCTCACAGTCAGCACAGCGGTGAATACACTGGAAAATCTTTACCTCACAGTCAGCACAGCGGGGAATACACTACAAAATCTTTACCTCACAGTCAGCACAGCGGTGAATACACTAAAAAATCTTTACCTCACAGTCAGCACTGCGGTGAATACCCTAAAAAATCTTTACCTCACAGTCAGCACAGCGGTGAATACACTGGAAAATCTTTACCTCACAGTCAGCACAGCGGTGAATACACTGGAAAATCTTTACCTCACAGTTAGCACAGCGGTGAATACACTGGAAAATCTTTACCTCACAGTCAGCACTGCGGTGAATACACTACAAAATCTTTACCTCACAGTCAGCACAGCGGTGAATACACTGGAAAATCTTTACCTCACAGTCAGCACAGTGGTGAATACACTAAAAAATCTTTACCTCACAGTCAGCACAGCGGTGAATATACTGGAAAATCTTTACCTCCCAGTCAGCACAGCGGTGAATACACTAAAAAATCTTTACCTCACAGTCAGCACAGCGGTGAATACACTGGAAAATCTTTACCTCACAGTCAGCACAGCGGTGAATACACTAAAAAATCTTTACCTCACAGTCAGCACAGCGGTGAATACACTGGAAAATCTTTACCTCACAGTCAGCACAGCGGTGAATACACTACAAAATCTTTACCTCACAGTCAGCACAGCGGTGAATACACTAAAAAATCTTTACCTCACAGTCAGCACAGCGGTGAATACACTGGAAAATCTTTACCTCACAGTCAGCACAGCGGTGAATACACTAAAAAATCTTTACCTCACAGTCAGCACAGCGGTGAATACACTGGAAAATCTTTACCTCACAGTCAGCACTGCTGTGAATACCCTAAAAAATCTTTACCTCACAGTCAGCACTGCTGTGAATACCCTAAAAAATCTTTACCTCACAGTCAGCACAGCGGTGAATACACTAAAAAATCTTTACCTCACAGTCAGCACAGCGGTGAATACACTAAAAAATCTTTACCTCACAGTCAGCACAGCGGTGAATACACTAAAAAATCTTTACCTCACAGTCAGCACAGCGGTGAATACACTGGAAAATCTTTACCTCACAGTCAGCACAGCGGTGAATACACTGGAAAATCTTTACCTCACAGTCAGCACAGCGGTGAATACACTAAAAAATCTTTACCTCACAGTCAGCACAGCAGTGAATACACTAAAAAATCTTTACCTCACAGTCAGCACAGCGGTGAATACACTGGAAAATCTTTACCTCACAGTCAGCACAGCGGTGAATACACTGGAAAATCTTTACCTCACAGTCAGCACAGCGGTGAATACACTAAAAAATCTTTACCTCACAGTCAGCACAGCGGTGAATACACTGGAAAATCTTTACCTCACAGTCAGCACAGCGGTGAATACACTGGAAAATCTTTACCTGACAGTCAGCACAGCGGTGAATACACTAAAAAATCTTTACCTCACAGTCAGCACAGCGGTGAATACACTAAAAAATCTTTACCTCACAGTCAGCACAGCGGTGAATACACTGGAAAATCTTTACCTCACAGTCAGCACAGCGGTGAATACACTGGAAAATCTTTACCTCACAGTCAGCACAGCGGTGAATACACTGGAAAATCTTTACCTCACAGTCAGCACAGCAGTGAATACACTGGAAAATCTTTACCTCACAGTCAGCACAGCGGTGAATACACTGGAAAATCTTTACCTCACAGTCAGCACAGCGGTGAATACACTGGAAAATCTTTACCTCACAGTCAGCACAGCGGTGAATACACTGGAAAATCTTTACCTCACAGTCAGCACAGCGGTGAATACACTAAAAAATCTTTACCTCACAGTCAGCACAGCGGTGAATACACTGGAAAATCTTTACCTCACAGTCAGCACAGCGGTGAATACACTGGAAAATCTTTACCTCACAGTCAGCACAGCGGTGAATACACTGGAAAATCTTTACCTCACAGTCAGCACAGCGGTGAATACACTAAAAAATCTTTACCTCACAGTCAGCACAGCGGTGAATACACTAAAAAATCTTTACCTCACAGTCAGCACAGCGGTGAATACACTAAAAAATCTTTACCTCACAGTCAGCACAGCGGTGAATACACTAAAAAATCTTTACCTCACAGTCAGCACAGCGGTGAATACACTGGAAAATCTTTACCTCACAGTCAGCACAGCGGTGAATACACTGGAAAATCTTTACCTCACAGTCAGCACAGCGGTGAATACACTAAAAAATCTTTACCTCACAGTCAGCACAGCAGTGAATACACTAAAAAATCTTTACCTCACAGTCAGCACAGCGGTGAATACACTGGAAAATCTTTACCTCACAGTCAGCACAGCGGTGAATACACTGGAAAATCTTTACCTCACAGTCAGCACAGCGGTGAATACACTGGAAAATCTTTACCTCACAGTCAGCACAGCAGTGAATACACTGGAAAATCTTTACCTCACAGTCAGCACAGCGGTGAATACACTGGAAAATCTTTACCTCACAGTCAGCACAGCGGTGAATACACTGGAAAATCTTTACCTCACAGTCAGCACAGCGGTGAATACACTGGAAAATCTTTACCTCACAGTCAGCACAGCGGTGAATACACTGGAAAATCTTTACCTCACAGTCAGCACAGCGGTGAATACACTAAAAAATCTTTACCTCACAGTCAGCACAGCGGTGAATACACTGGAAAATCTTCACCTCACAGTCAGCACAGCGGTGAATACACTAAAAAATCTTTACCTCACAGTCAGCACTGCGGTGAATACACTAAAAAATCTTTACCTCACAGTCAGCACAGCGGTGAATACACTGGAAAATCTTTACCTCACAGTCAGCACAGCGGTGAATACACTAAAAAATCTTTACCTCACAGTCAGCACTGCGGTGAATACACTAAAAAATCTTTACCTCACAGTCAGCACAGCGGTGAATACACTGAAAAATCTTTACCTCACAGTCAGCACAGCGGTGAATACACTGGAAAATCTTTACCTCACAGTCAGCACAGCGGTGAATACACTGGAAAATCTTTACCTCACAGTCAGCACAGCGGTGAATACACTGGAAAATCTTTACCTCACAGTCAGCACAGCGGTGAATACACTAAAAAATCTTTACCTCACAGTCAGCACAGCGGTGAATACACTAAAAAATCTTTACCTCACAGTCAGCACAGCGGTGAATAAACTGGAAAATATTTACCTCACAGTCAGCACAGCGGTGAATACACTGGAAAATATTTACCTCACAGTCGGCACTGCGGTGATTACACTAAAAAATCTTTACCTCACAGTCAGCACTGCGGTGAATACACTGGAAAATCTTTACCTCACAGTCAGCACAGCGGTGAATACACTGGAAAATATTTACCTCACAGTCAGCACTGCGGTGAATACACTGGAAAATCTTTACCTCACAGTCAGCACAGCGGTGAATACACTGGAAAATCTTTACCTCACAGTCAGCACTGCGGTGAATACACTGGAAAATCTTTACCTCATAGTCAGCACAGCGGTGAATACACTGGAAAATATTTACCTCACAGTCAGCACTGCGGTGAATACACTAAAAAATCTTTACCTCACAGTCAGCACAGCGGTGAATACACTGGAAAATCTTTACCTCACAGTCAGCACAGCGGTGAATACACTGGAAAATCTTTACCTCACAGTAAGCACAGTGGTGAATACACTGGAAAATCTTTACCTCACAGTAAGCACAGTGGTGAATACACTGGAAAATCTTTACCTCACAGTCAGCACAGCGGTGAATACACTAAAAAATCTTTACCTCACAGTCAGCACTGCGGTGAATACACTAAAAAATCTTTACCTCACAGTCAGCACAGCGGTGAATACACTGGAAAATCTTTACCTCACAGTCAGCACAGTGGTGAATACACTAAAAAATCTTTACCTCACAGTCAGCACAGCGGTGAATACACTGGAAAATCTTTACCTCACAGTCAGCACAGCGGGGAATACACTACAAAATCTTTACCTCACAGTCAGCACAGCGGTGAATACACTAAAAAATCTTTACCTCACAGTCAGCACTGCGGTGAATACCCTAAAAAATCTTTACCTCACAGTCAGCACAGCGGTGAATACACTGGAAAATCTTTACCTCACAGTCAGCACAGCGGTGAATACACTGGAAAATCTTTACCTCACAGTCAGCACAGCGGTGAATACACTGGAAAATCTTTACCTCACAGTTAGCACAGCGGTGAATACACTGGAAAATCTTTACCTCACAGTCAGCACTGCGGTGAATACACTACAAAATCTTTACCTCACAGTCAGCACAGCGGTGAATACACTGGAAAATCTTTACCTCACAGTCAGCACAGTGGTGAATACACTAAAAAATCTTTACCTCACAGTCAGCACAGCGGTGAATATACTGGAAAATCTTTACCTCCCAGTCAGCACAGCGGTGAATACACAAAAAAATCTTTACCTCACAGTCAGCACTGCGGTGAATACACTGGAAAATCTTTACCTCACAGTTAGCACAGCGGTGAATACACTGGAAAATCTTTACCTCACAGTCAGCACAGCGGTGAATACACTAAAAAATCTTTACCTCACAGTCAGCACAGCGGTGAATACACTGGAAAATCTTTACCTCACAGTCAGCACAGCGGTGAATACACTACAAAATCTTTACCTCACAGTCAGCACAGCGGTGAATACACTGGAAAATCTTTACCTCACAGTCAGCACAGCGGTGAATACACTAAAAAATCTTTACCTCACAGTCAGCACAGCGGTGAATACACTGGAAAATCTTTACCTCACAGTCAGCACAGCGGTGAATACACTAAAAAATCTTTACCTCACAGTCAGCACAGCGGTGAATACACTGGAAAATCTTTACCTCACAGTCAGCACTGCTGTGAATACCCTAAAAAATCTTTACCTCACAGTCAGCACAGCGGTGAATAAATTTTGGCTGGGGTTCCCCTTAATATCCATACCAGACCTGAAGGGCCTTGTATGGAATTTAGGGGGACTCCCACATCATTTTTTTTTTTTAATTTTGGTTCGGGGTTGCCCTGTGGGGAATTCCCATGCCGTTTTTATCAATGAACTTCTATGTGTATTGTCGGCAATGCAATAGCCGCGGTAGTTTTAAATGTGTTTTTTCCTTCAAAATGTCATTTTGCTGTCAGACTGTTCTAAACACGGGAAACATGCGCCCCTTTACAGGCATACTATAGACACCCCCCAGGTATGAAATTTAAAGGGATATTACACTTTTATTGTTTGACTTTAAGCATTATTAAAATCACTGCTCCTGAAAAAACGGCCGTTTTTAAAACTTTTTTTTGCATTGATTCATGTCCCCTGGGGCAGGACCCAGGTCCCCAAACACTTTTAATGACAATAACTTGCATATTAGCCTTTAAAATTAGCACTTTTGATTATTCATGTTCGTGTCCCATAGACTTTAACGGTGTTCGCGTGTTCGAACAAATTTTTTTCCTGTTCGCATGTTCTGGTGCGAACCGAACAGGGGGGTGTTCGGCTCATCCCTGGTCTATAGTTACTTGGTAAAGACTTTGATCCCTTTTTAAATATAGGCACCACGTTCGCCCTGCACCAATCCAGTGGTACTATTCCCGTCATTAATGAATCCCTAAAAATTAGATACAATGGCTTTGAAATGACAGAGCTCAATTCTTTTAGGATCCGTGGGTAGATGCCATCGGGTCCAGGTGCTTTATCCACCTTTATTCTGTCTAAATAATTCTGGACCAGATCACTTTTGAGCCATTGTGGATCGTTCAGGGCCGTGTCACTACCACCCCCATTATGGACATGAGCTCCCCCATGCTCCTTTGTATACACAGAGCTGAAGAAAGTATTTAATAAAGTTGCCTTCTCTTTGTCCCCAGTCACCCACTCTAGATTATTTTGTAAAGGGCAGACATGCTCAGACCTGACCTTTTTACTATTAATATATTTGAGGAATTTTTTGGGGTTTGTCCTGCTATCTTTTGCAATATGTCGTTCATTTTGAATTTTTGCACCCTTGATTTCCTTTTTACATATTCTGTTAAATTCTTTGTAGCATTTAAACGACACTAGTGTTCCTTCATTTTTATATTTTTTAAAAGCTCTTTTCTTATTGTCTATAGCTTTTCTAACTTTGGCCGGGAGCCACATAGGTTTTGTTTTTAGCCTTTTAAACTTATTGCCCATGGGAATATACTTTGCAGTGAGGTCCCAAACAGTCTTTTTAAAGAATTTCCATTTCTGTTCTGTGTTTATCAATGGAAATATTCCCTCCCAGTCTAAATCCTGGAGAGCAGCCCTCATCCTTGGAAAATTTACTCTCTTGAAGTGAAGTGTTTTTATCTTTCCCGTCTGTATTTCTTGTTTACAGCTAACATCAAATGAAATCATGTTATGATCACTGCTACCCAGGTGTTCCGTTATCTGGACATTAGTAATAAGCTCTGCATGGTTTGGGATTACCAGGTCCAACAGAGCTTCATTCCTAGTTGGGGCCTCAATAAACTGGACCATAAAATTGTCCTGTACTAGGTTTATAAATTTTTGCCCTTTAACTGTCCCAGCAGTGCCATTACTCCAGTCAATTTCTGAGTAGTTAAAATCCCCCATTATTATCACTATCCCAGCCCTTGCAGCCCTTTCCATCTGTGCAAGGAGCTGAGTCTCCACCTCCTCGTTAACATTGGGTGGTCTGTAACAAACTCCATTGATTAACTTTGAGCTATACCCATCTATATGCAGTTCCACCCATAATGCTTCAGACTCATCACACTCTCCATCAACCAGGTCCTCTTTCACACTTGCTTTGAGATCACTTCTCACATAGAGACAGACCCCGCCACCTTTCCTTTTTACCCTGTCTCTCCGAAAGAGTGCATAGCCAGGAATATTAATAGCCCAGTCATGTGAGGATTGAAGCCAAGTTTCAGCAATACCGATTACATCATAGCTCTCTTCATGCACCAGAGCTTCCAACTCACCTATTTTGCTTGGCAGACTTCTGGCATTGGTGTACAAAACACTTTAATGCATTATTACATTTTGCTCTGGTGTTTTTCATATCATTTTTAGTAGTACAAATGGCACTATAGTTTCCAATGGCTGTTTGCAACGTGGGAAATTTCTTGTCACCTGCCATAACCCTCCCCCCATCTATCCCCATTCCACCCTCCATTAATGTCTGACCCCTAACTGACCTGTCTGCCTGATGTAATTCTAGTTCACCCTCCCCCCTCAATCCTAGTTTAAATACTCCTCCAGCCTTCCCATAAGCCTCTCCCCAGCACAGCAGACCGCCTTCCATTCAAGTGCAAACCGTCTTTAGCATATAGGTTGTACCCCAATGAAAAGTCAGCCCAGTGCTCTAAAAACTCAAATCCCTCCTCCCTACACCAGGTCTTGAGCCATGCATTCAGCTCTCTAATCTCCCCCTGCCTTTCCTGTGTTGCGCATGGCTCTGGTAATATTTCAGGGAATATCACCTTGGAGGTACTTCCCTTCAACTTTCAGCCTAGTTCTTTAAATTGATTCTTAAGGAGCCTCCACCTTCCATGTATACTGTCATTGGTTCCAACGTGGACCAAGACAGCTGGGTCATACCCAGCCCCTCCCAGTAATTTATCCACCCGGTCCACCACATGCCGAACCCTAGCACCAGGGAGACAGCAAACCATTCGGTTGAGGCGATCCTGGCGACAAATTATTCTATTAGTCCTTCTGATTATAGAATCCCCTACAACCACTGTAACGACACCCCGAGTATGAAAGGGGTTAAAGTCGTTTAGGACATTTCAAACCCAAACACAAAGGCAGCTACCGAACACTCCAATCAGCTGAACAAGGAACCCATACAAATAATCCACCCCAAAAACGAGACACGGCTCTGTCTTCAGGTCCCAAGCAGGAATGAATCTTTATTCCAAAAAACACATGTTATACAGATCCCACTCCAAAACATTTCCCCCCCACCCTTGGAAAACAGGGCGGGTTAAACTGTCCAATAACAATGGACACACAGGTCAGGTGTGCTTAACTTCTAATCAGTAAACAGTCTTAACAGGGGGGCTGCTGGAAGAATCCCCCCTCCCTCTTTCCTCACAGCAATACACATCCTGTGATCCAAGGCAGACAAACACAATAGAACATTGGAATACAGCCCCACCCTAAACTAGCAAAGCAAACAGTACACAACACAATGAGACAGCACACTTTATATATACACACATATACAGCATTGAGTCTCTGACTAGCACAGATCACAGCGGGGCTCCCACTCACCCTGTGCCCCACCAGTGACTCCCGTCACATGGCTCCCTCCTTGTGGAACACTCCGGCAGACCCGGCTTGATCCTTCTCGGGTCAACTTGGGGATGTCCGGAACTAGGAGGCCGGAGTGACGTCGGTTTGCCGGGACAACCCATCAGCATTGCCATTTTGCTTACCGGGTCGGTAGCTGATGGTGAAATTGTAAGGTTGCAGGGCTAAGCTCCACCGCAGCAACCTGCCATTGTCTCCTGAGACCCGGTTAAGCCAGACCAATGGGTTGTGATCAGTGACTAATGAAAATTCCTGTCCGTACAAATAAGGGTTCAACTTTTTAAGGGCCCAAACCAGGGCCAAGCACTCTTTCTCCACTGCTGCATAGCTCACTTCCCGGGGTAATAGTTTTCTGCTCAGGTATGCGACAGGGTGTTCTCTTCCATCCTCCCCAATTTGGCTCAGCACAGCCCCCAGTCCAAACATGGAAGCATCTGTGTGGACAAGGAAACGTTTGTTAGGTACTGGGGCAGCCAAGACAGGGGCATTCACAAGTGCTTGCTTGAGGGCTAGAAATGCGGCTTCACAAGCTGGAGACCACAGGACCTGCCTAGGTAAATTCTTTTTCGTCAGGTCAGTCAGGGGCTTGGCGATAGCACTGTAATCAGGGATAAAACGCCGGTAGTACCCGGCAGTCCCCAAGAAGGCTAATACCTGGGTCTTAGTACGGGGTGTGGGCCAGTTAGCTACTGCCTCTACCTTGGCTGGCTCTGGTCTCTGGTTCCCACACCCCACTCGGTGTCCCAGGTACTGCACCTCTGCCATACCTAGATGGCACTTGTCTGGTTTCAAGGTCAGGCCTGCGGCCCGAATCTTGTCCAGAACCACCCCTACGTGAACCAGGTGCTCCTCCCAAGACCCACTGTAGATCGCAATGTCATCCAGGTATGCACATGCAAAATCCTGAAAGCCATCGAGGAGCCGATCCACCATACGTTGGAAGGTAGCTGGGGCATTTTTCATCCCGAATGGCATGACCTTAGACTGGTACAGGCCAAACGGGGTAACAAATGCCGACTTGGGGATAGCATCCTCGGCCAGGGGAATCTGCCAATAGCCCTTACACAGGTCGATTGTAGTTAAATAACGTCCCCTGGCTATACGATCTAGCAGTTCGTCTACCCTGGGCATTGGGTAGGCATCAGTGGTGGTCTTCTCATTGAGTCGCCTGTAGTCCACGCAGAACCGGGTAGTTCCGTCTTTCTTAGGCACCAGGACTACAGGCGAGGCCCAAGGGCTGTCAGAGGGCTCAATGACTCCTAACTGAATCATCTCCTGTATCTCCTTCCGCATTCCTTCTCGGACTGCTTCAGGGATACGGTAGGGGGGCTGACGCAGGGGTGCTTGTCCAGGGGTCTCTACCTTATGCACAGCCAGGGTCGTGTAGCCTGGTTTTTGGGAGAAAGTCGCCTGTTTCTCCCACAGAAGCCGCTTAGCCTGTTCCTTCTTTGTGGGGCTTAACTGGTCCCCTAGCTGTACGAGGCTAATGAGGTCAGTCTGGGGGTCTCTCTCTAATAAGTCAGGGAGGGGTAAACTTTCGGAATCGTCCGCAGCAGGCGCACATACTGCAGCCACATCCTCCTGCCGTTCCTGATACTCCTTCAGCATGTTCACATGAAAGGTTCGCTGGATTCTTTCATCTGCACAGCTGGCAATAACATAGGTAGTATCACATACCTGGGCTACTACTTTATATGGGCCCTGCCAAGATGCCTGCATCTTGTCGGTCTTCACAGGCTTGAGCACTAAGACCTTCTGCCCAACCTGGAAGATACGCTGTCGGGCACCCCGATCGTACCATCTCTTCTGTCTTCCCTGGGCCGCCTGGAGATTCTCCCTTACCATCAGAGACAGTTGTGCCATGCGGTCCCTGAGTTCCAGAACATAGGGCACTATGGGGGTTCCCTCCCGCTCTGTCTCTCCCTCCCAGTGTCCTCTAATGAGATCGAGGGGTCCGCGAACCCTTCTCCCATAGAGTAACTCGAAGGGAGAGAACCCAGTAGATTCCTGGGGTACCTCTCTGTACGCAAACAACAGGTGAGGCAGGAATTTCTCCCAGTCTCTGCAAGCGTCCGAAAAGGTCCTCAGCATTTGCTTGAGGGTCCCGTTAAAGCGCTCGCAGAGACCATTAGTCTGGGGGTGGTAGGGTGAGCTCAGCAAAGGCTTAATATTGCATACCTTCCATAACTGCTGGGTGAGCACAGCGGTAAACTGGGTTCCCTGGTCAGAGAGGATCTCCTTAGGGAAACCCACTCTAGTAAATATTTTAACCAGGGCATCAGCTACGGTCTCTGCTTCAATGTTGGACATAGCTACTGCCTCTGGGTAACGGGTGGCGTAGTCAACCACGGTGAGAATATACTTCTTCCCGGATGGACTAGGCCTGGCCAAGGGACCCACAATGTCAACGGCTATGCGGTAAAAGGGCTCCCCAATAATAGGCATGGACATAAGTCTGGCCTTAGGGTGGTCCCCCCGCTTACCTACCCGTTGACATGTGTCACACGTTTTGCAGTACTGTCGCACATCCTGGTTAAAATTGGGCCAGAAGAAATTCTGTGCAATTCTATGGGCTGTGCGGCGGGACCCTAGATGTCCTGCCAGTGGTACATCATGCCCAATTCGCAGAATCTCCAGCTGGTATTTCTTAGGTACCACCAGCTGTCGTTTCTGCGAAGGGACTTTATTTCCCGGGGATGGCTTAGGGATCCTATACAGTCTATCCCCCACCCATTCATAAAGCTCCCCATCTATTCCCTTTTCCTGAGTATCTGCCTTAGCCCTATACTTATGTAAGGTCGGGTCCTCCCGGGTTTCCCTCCCGAATGCTTCTGGGGTATCCCAACCTAGGGGAGCCTGATCTAAGGTACATGTCGGGGAAGATAGTCTTACCTGGGTCTCAGCAGCAAGTGGGCCGGTTCCAATAGCACGGGTCTGGGCACGGGTAGTCACTGGGTTGGCCTCAGCTGGGCCCATCGGGGCGTAAGCAGAAACGAGGGGGGCCAAATCATTCCCCAGTAGTACATCCGCTGGCAAATCCTTCATCACCCCCACATTCACATGTCCCGAACCAACCCCCCAGTCCAGGTGAACACGGGCAACGGGTAGCCGGAAAATAGTGCCTCCTGCTACCCTTACTGCTACAGTGTCCCCGGTGTGTTGGCTCTCTGGGATGAGGTTCTTCCGTAGCAGGGTCATCGTGGCGCCAGTATCACGTAGGCCATTAGCTACCTTTCCATTAACCCGAACGGTCTGCCTGTGTTGCTGCCTGTTGTCCTGGTTAGCTGCTTGTACTGGATCAGCCTCGTGCAGGATGCCCCACTGTTCTTCCTCCTCAACGCAGTGAGCCGCAGGCATGGATGTGCAGGGATTCCCCCCTGCTGGCTTTCTCCACGACTGGGACTGCCTGGCTGGATTCGACGGACAGTCTGGCTTTTTGTGCCCTAGCTGTTTACACCCGAAACACCTGATGGGTTGTGAGTAGTCCTGGGAGTTGAACCTGGGCTGCTGAGAATAAGTGGCCCCTGGAGGTGGTGCTGTAGGGCGGTACGACTGTGGTTGGTAGGTGCCAGCTGGAGGGGGTGCCGCTGATCGATAATCCACCCGAGCTGTTGTCTTGACCACTGGGTTATCCAGTTTGCGGGCGTCGGTGTATTCGTCTGCCAGGCGAGCTGCTTCAGACAAGGTGCAAGGTTTTCGGTCCCGGACCCACTCTCTGACTTCTGGGGACAGCTTGTCAAAGAAGTGCTCCAGCAGGAACAGCTGCAGCACCTCTTCCCCGGATACTGCTTGGCATCCAGCGACCCAGTGGGATGCCATGCGGTGTAGGCGGCATGCCCACTCGGCATATGAGTCTCCAGTCTGCTTACTCGTCTCTCGGAACCGCCTCCGGTATGCTTCCGGTGTGACGGCATACCTGGCCAAAAGTGCTTCTTTTACAAGCCCATAGTTCACAATATCCTTGTCTGGGATGGCCCTGAACGCTTCACTGGCCCGGCCGGACAATTTCCCAGACAAAATGGTAACCCATTCCTCTGTGGGCACCCGGTGTAGGGCACATTGCCGTTCAAAATCTGCAAGGTACCCATCAATCTCCCCTTCTGCTTCAATGAAATTTTTAAAAGCAGCAAAATGTACCTTTCTCCTTTCAGTTGGTGCTGCTGTGTCTCCCGCTGCTGCAGCACCTCTTTGCTGTAGCCAATTTGCATCCACAACCGCTATAACTCGGTCTATGATCTCCGCTGTAGGGTTAGGGCCATAATGTGCCAGTCTTATTTTTACAGCCCGATCAAAACTTTCCTCTTCGGGTGTCCTGTCTGTTATGCTGGGTCTTTCGGCTATGTTGGTTCTTTCAGCTCTATCCATTTCGACTAGTTCTGCGATAATGTCCCTCTTCTTACGGTTGTTGGCCGGTCGGCCCCGGTTCTCCAGTAAGTCCTTGAGGGTAGAGCGCTTTAGCCGTTCATACTGTGCTTCCATTGGCCTGTGTCCTCTTGTAGCTGTCCTTCTGGGCTGTGGGAATGATCCCGCTGCTTGCCACCAGTGTAACGACACCCCGAGTATGAAAGGGGTTAAAGTCGTTTAGGACATTTCAAACCCAAACACAAAGGCAGCTACCGAACACTCCAATCAGCTGAACAAGGAACCCATACAAATAATCCACCCCAAAAATGAGACACGGCTCTGTCTTCAGGTCCCAAGCAGGAATGAATCTTTATTCCAAAAAACACATGTTATACAGATCCCACTCCAAAACATTTCCCCCCCACCCTTGGAAAACAGGGCGGGTTAAACTGTCCAATAACAATGGACACACAGGTCAGGTGTGCTTAACTTCTAATCAGTAAACAGTCTTAACAGGGGGGCTGCTGGAAGAATCCCCCCTCCCTCTTTCCTCACAGCAATACACATCCTGTGATCCAAGGCAGACAAACACAATAGAACATTGGAATACAGCCCCACCCTAAACTAGCAAAGCAAACAGTACACAACACAATGAGACAGCACACATTATATATACACACATATACAGCATTGAGTCTCTGACTAGCACAGATCACAGCGGGGCTCCCACTCACCCTGTGCCCCACCAGCGACTCCCGTCACAACCACCAACTGTCTAGGCCTACCTGCACTCCCCTCACCACCTTTACTAGATGGGCTGCTCTCCCGGCTGTTAGGGGTAGCAGTGACATCTAGGGCTGCCACCTCTGTGTTTGCCACCTCCACATCTTCACCCAACTTAGAAGACTCCTGTCTTAACTCCTGTTTTCAACTTCTGGTTATTAACTGTCCACTTTAGTTCAAAATTCCACTTATGTTCACAAAATCCACATGCAAGCAACCAGTAGGGAGCAAGCTTGAACAGGGACAGTGTCACCCAGCTGAGGCGTGGAACGCAAGCCGCTTCCTCCTACACAGCGCTGCTACACAGGAAGGCTTACAGCAGACCATATCAGCTTCCGGGTTACATTAAGGGTCACGGCATGCTGGGGGTAGTGTGGTGTATCAGGGTGGGAGGGGCTGCGGGGAATAGGTGGGGTTTAAGTGGGTGAGAGGAGCTGGGCGGTATGAAGGCACACAGTGGGTTTTGTGTTACAGCCACCCGGCCTGCTGGCTCCACCTCTTGTTCTTGGTCTTCGGGAAAATGGCGGCCAGCGGAGACATTGTCTCCACCAGCCACGGACCTCTAGCGGAGGCGGTGTTGAGCCTCGAAAAAATCTGGAAAAAAAGTATTTCCCGGGTCATTTACCGGGAAATGCTAAAATCGTGAAAAAGGTCCAAATCCCGTGAATGTCCCGGGAAATTTGGGACAGTTGGTAAGTATGCCCCCATCAGCTGTTCTTCTGCCAGAAGAGGGGGGGAGAAGTGCCTTCCACATCTCCGGCTCCACCGCCATCAATCACTGCAGCGATCTCAGCTGTCTGTCAGGGGCGGGGAAGCTCGAGTCATGCCGAGAACACTTGGCTGCGTACCGCACACCGCCCGCTGTGTACTAGCGGATCAGAAGCTCCATGATCCGGGATCACTCGGGCACAGGCATCAGAGACGGCACCTGTCCACCCCAACATCTGCGCCGTTCTCCAATCAGCTCCAGTGTGCAGCGTCTCCTCGTTCGGGTGGAAGGATATCTTGGGAGAAGGAGAGGGAATGGTGGCGCGCCTCACTCACTCACACCTACATCCTCATCCGGTCACGCCAAAACTGACTTATCCCTGAGTGTGCTATGTACCGTCTCCTCATTGGTTAGAGGGAGTCGTGCCCCGGATTATTTTGTGATTTATTATAAACGCCCTTCTTGAGCATACTACACTATAGTGGCTCCTTGTTTTCTCCCAAATTCCTCGCATATCTCCGCTTTTCATGCATTTGATTGGTTCTTTACTACTGATCTAATCCTGAGTGAAAGGAACTTAGAGGAAGTACCTACTAGGCTCTGCACATACTGGGACCCCATGGAAGGAACACGCAGGAGACCCCCCTCCTTTGGGTGAACCCCTCCTTTTCTATGAATGCTGCCCCCCTTACAGTGGTAAGGTAAGAAGTTAGTACACCTACGGGTGTCATTTACACCGGAGATCCACACCACTGAAGTCACAGCGCCAGCTATTAATGCTACACACCACTGAAGTCACAGCGCCACCTATTGATGCTACACACCACTGAAGTCACAGCGCCACCTATTGATGCTACACACCACTGAAGTCACAGCACCACCTATTGATGCTACACACCACTGAAGTCACAGTGCCACCTATTGATGATACACACCACTGAAGTCACAGCGCCACCTATTGATCATCCACACCACTGAAGTCACAGCGCCACCTATTGATGATCCACACCACTGAAGTCACAGCGCCACCTATTGATGCTACACACCACTGAAGTCACAGCGCCACCTATTGATGCTACACACCACTGAAGTCACAGCCCCACCTATTGATGCTACACACCACTGAAGTCAAAGCGCCACCTATTGATGCTACACACCACTGAAGTCACAGCGCCACCTATTGATGCTACACACCACTGAAGTCACAGCGCCACCTATTGATGCTACACACCACTGAAGTCACAGCACCACCTATTGATGCTACACACCACTGAAGTCACAGCGCCACCTATTGATGCTACACACCCCTGAAGTCACAGCGCCACCTATTGATGCTACACACCACTGAAGTCACAGCGCCACCTATTGATGCCACACACCACTGGAGTCACAGCGCCACTTATTGATGCCACACACCATTGGAGTCACAGCGCCACCTATTGATGCCACACACCACTGAAGTCACAGCGCCACCTATTGATGATACACACCACTGAAGTCACAGCGCCACCTATTGATGATACACACCACTGAAGTCACAGCGCCACCTATTGATGCTACACACCACTGAAGTCACAGCCCCACCTATTGATGCTACACACCACTGAAGTCACAGCGCCACCTATTGATGCTACACACCACTGAAGTCACAGCGCCACCTATTGATGCTACACACCACTGAAGTCACAGCACCACCTATTGATGCTACACACCACTGAAGTCACAGCGCCACCTATTGATGCTACACATCCCTGAAGTCACAGCGCCACCTATTGATGCTACACACCACTGAAGTCACAGCGCCACCTATTGATGCCACACACCACTGGAGTCACAGCGCCACTTATTGATGCCACACACCATTGGAGTCACAGCGCCACCTATTGATGCCACACACCACTGAAGTCACAGCGCCACCTATTGATGATACACACCACTGAAGTCACAGCGCCACCTATTGATGATACACACCACTGAAGTCACAGCGCCACCTATTGATGCTACACACCACTGAAGTCACAGCCCCACCTATTGATGCTACACACCACTGAAGTCACAGCGCCACCTATTGACGCTACACACCACTGAAATCACAGCACCACCTATTGATGCTACACACCACTGAAGTCACAGCGCCACCTATTGATGCCACACACCACTAAAGTCACAGCGCCACCTATTGATGCCACACACCACTGAAGTCACAGCGCCACCTATTGACGCTACACACCACTGAAGTCACAGCGCCACCTATTGATGATACACACCACTTTTCAGTTTACACTCTGCACTTTTGGTGTTTGGAAGAAATTTGTTCTTCCAGACTGTGATTCATCTGCACTCTTTGCACTTTTATTTAATTATATGGATTACTATTGTATTACTTATGGATTGTGAGCTTTTACACAAATAATTCCTGAAGGTTATACATTTTATTCACTACAGTCACTTTATTTTGCACATAAAACCATTATTGTGTTTTTTATCTATCGATGGATTGTGTACTTTTATACATGAGTACCTGAAAGTCTCATATTATGTGTATCACTTTGGATACATTGTTGTATTTTATTCATTTATTTGGAGCGCAGCGCCATCTATTGATTTTTACAGATTTTCTCCTGTGGGTAGTGTTTGACCCTCACCGTGTCTTCTGCACCTTAGATTCATTTTTATTAGTTTTCTTTAGTAGTGCGGGAATACTCATCATTCCAAAAGTGTCAGTTAGTGTCCGATTAGTCCGCCGCAGTATCGCAGTCCCGCTATAAGTCGCTGATCTCCGCCATTACTAGTAAATAATAAAATAGAAATATCCCATAGTTTGTAGACGTGAAGCGCAAATCAATCAATATTCACTCATTGGGATCTTTTTTTACCAAAAACATGGAACAGAATACAGATTGGAATAAATTGATGAAGAAATTTAGTTTGTTTTTACATTTTTTTTTATTGGATGTTTTATAGCAGAAAGTACATTTTTTATTATTATTATTATACAGGATTTATATGGCGCCAACAGTTTGCACAGCACTTTACAACATGAGGGCAACTGCCAGTCCCTCGGCACCTGCCTGGGTCACCTTGTGGGTAATCCGGCTCTCTCCGTATGACTTGTGTTATTGCAGCCAAATACATCAACTTTGTGTTCCTTTGTCTGTGAAATGTTCTAATGATATGAAGGAGAATTCCTGACACAACGTTCCCTCATCTTATTACATGTCCTTTATTTTCCCCAGATAGGGAGATTATTGTCAGGAACCCTCCCATGTATTATCTGTGTTCTTCTGTATAAGGAATCCTATGACTACGTGTCTCAGTCTCAGCCCCTCCCTGTGTAGGAATGTACAGAACTGGTTACTTTCATTTCTCTCTTCTGCTCTCAGCGATGGCGTCTGCTGATCTGAGGAAGGAGCTGGAATGTTCCGTCTGTCTGGACTTTTATACAGATCCTGTAACCCTGAAATGTGGACATAACTTCTGCCGGGACTGTATTGGTCGTGCGTTGGATACACAGGAGGGGTCTGGAGGTTATTCCTGTCCTGAATGTAAACAAAGCTTCCAGAAACGTCCCGTCCTTCAGAGGAATCTGAAACTACGTAACATAGTGGAGAATTTCCAGTCCACCCATCCAGATCAGGAGGAGTCCGGTGTCTTCTGTACTTACTGTATTCACACTCCTGTACCTGCTGTGATATCCTGTCTGCATTGTGAAGCTTCTCTGTGTGACAATCACCTGAGAGTCCACAGCAAGAAACCAGAACACGTCTTATGTGACCCCACCACTTCCCTGGAGAACAGGAAATGCTCCGTCCATAAGAAGATCCTGGAGTATTACTGCACTGAGGACTCCACCTGTATCTGTGTGTCCTGCAGGCTGGATGGAGAACATCGGGGACACCAGGTGGAGACTTTGGATGAGGCCTCTGAGATGAAGAAGAAGAAACCGAGGAATGTTCTGCAGAAACTGATGACAGAGAGAGAGGAGATGGAGAAAAGAGTCCAGAGTCTGCAGGAACACAGGAGGAAAGTACAAGGAGAAGCAGATGATGAAACAGAGAGAGTCACTGTCCTGTTCAGAGACCTCAGGAGACGTCTGGAAGATCTGGAGAATAGAGTCCTGAGGGAAATCTCCGGGCAGGCAGAGCGGATCTCCGGGACAATAAATAATCTGGTCCAGGATCTGGAAATAAAGAAGGAGAAGCTGTCCAGGAAGATGGAGGACATTGAGGAGCTGTGTAACATGACGGATCCACTGACTGTCCTACAGGAATCAGACACAGGTGACTTGTGTGATACTGAGGATGGAGATGATGAGGACAGAGAGAGACATGATAAACTCCTCCATGATGGAGGGGATCTGGATGTGGGGGGGATCTCACACACATTACACACAGGTTTATCTGATATCATGTCTGGGGTAAATGTAGAGAAATGTCCAGGCACACATGTCTATCCACATTCTACTACAAAGGGCGAAGGTCACATCAATGCTGAACCATCCAGGCCACGCCCCCAACCCTCCCCCACCATACAACCATCCAGGAGACCTCCCCAACCCTCCCCCACCATACAACACTCACACCTCCAGGCTGGGGGACCAAATATTGGGGCTGTACAGGAAACATTGGGGGTGTCGGGGGTTACAGACATATTACTGGATGTGAGGACAGCTGGTAATAATCTACATATATCAGATGATAGGAAAATTGTATACCGGACATATGAGAGCCAGAATCACCCAGAAACACCAGAGAGGTTTCAGGATTGTCCTCAGGTGATGAGCAGTCAGAGGTTCTCCTCAGGGAGACATTACTGGGAAGTGGATGTCGGGGGGTCATTGATATGGAGAGTCGGGATGTGTTACCCCAGTATAGACAGGAGAGGATATCAGTCACTGATTGGATATAATAAGAAGTCCTGGAGTTTGGAGGGGATGGGTAATAAGTACTTAGTGATACATGACAGTAATAGGATCCCATTACCCGGCGATGTCTCCAGTAAGAGAGTCAGGATAGATCTGGATTATGAGGCCGGGCGGATCTCCTTTTATGATCTGTGTGACCCGATCCGACATCTCCACACCTTCACCACCACCTTCACTGAGCCCCTCCATGCTGGGGTATGGGTAGGGGGAGGGGTATGGGGAGGGAATGGTTATTTAAAGATATGTGGGGGGAATGAGAAGTGAGAGATCTGCCCGGAGACATCACAAGGTGGATTATCTGATTGGTGATTGGTGGAATACTCATCCAATAGGAGGAAGCAGAGGACAGGAAACATGAGTGATTTATTTATAAAGCTGCAGGTTCCGGGGCCGTCATCTTCATCCTAAACCTCACTTCACTACCTAGTGTGTCACTGACCAGGAACAAGTATGCAGGAGGTCAGATTGTTCAGCCTTCACTGGCTGCATGCTTGTTCTGGGTCAGTGACACACTACATAGTGTAGCCAGGATCAGGATGACGGCCCTGGGGTCTCCACCATCACTGTCTATCTATAGAAGAAAGGGGTATTTTCAGCTTTGGATGGAGTGGGGGAGGATTAGAACCTCTGTCAGGTATTTACTGCTATCTGAAGCTCAATTAGAGAGATTTCTCTTCACTTCCTGTCCTGGCGACAACATTTCCCCAGACAGGAAGTGAGGGGAATTCTCCAACAACAACACAGACAGATATAGAAATCCTTTTCTGTAGTAGAGTAGGGGAAGGATTAGAACCTCTGTCAGATCTTTATTTCTGTATGTGTCCTTGTTGTAGATTTTCCTTCATTTCCTGCCTGATAAAACGTTGTCACCAGGACAGGAAGTGAGGGGAAATCTCTCTAATGGAGCTCTGGATAGCAGTAAAAACCTGACAGGGGTTCTAATCCTCCCCCACTCCATCCAAATCTAGAACAATAGGATTTGTCTAGACACACACTTTAATATCCACAATGAGAATTCCGACATTTCTGTCCTCACAGGTTCCTTTACATGACCAATCCATGGATCTGTGATTGCTCCTCCCCCTCACTGTGATTGGCTGTGATGATTGTCACTATGAATACAGCCAGTGCTAGCCTTGTTCCTATTGGTTATTATGTAGAGCACTGGTGGGCCAGATCAGGGTAATGAGCCAATCAGTGCCCACCAGTGCTGCCAATCAGTGAAGGAGAAAAATTACCTGTTTGCAAAATTGTATAACAAACTATGAAAAATGTTTTTTTTCTTCAAGATATTCATTTTTTTATTTGTTTACCAGAAAATAAACCCCCCCAGAGGTGATTAAATACCAAAAGAAATCTCTATTTGTGTGATAACAATGATAAAAATGTCCTCTGTGTACAGTGTTACATGACCGCGTAATTGTCATTCAAAGTGTAGTAATTGTAGTGTAGTAGTATTATTAGTAGTAGTGTAGTAGTACTGCTGTATAATTAGTGTAGTAGTAGTAGTATTAGTAGTGCAGTAGTATAATAGTAGTAGTAATAGTAATGTAGTAGTATAATAGTAGTAGTAGTGTAGTAGTATAGTAGTAGTAGTAGTAGTAGTAGTAGTAGTAGTAGTAGTGTAGTAGTATAATAATAGTAGTAGTAGTGTAGTAGTATAATAGCAGTAGTAGTAGTAGTAGTAGTAGTAGTAGTAGTAGTAGTAGTAGTAGTAGTATTAGTAGTATTAAAGTAGTAGTGTAGTTGTAGTAGTAGTGTAGTAGTAGTAGTAGTGTAGTAGTAGTATAATAGTAGTAGTAGTAGTGTAGTATAATAGTAGTAGTGTAGTAGTAGTAGTAGTAGTATTGTAGTTTAGTAGTAGTAGTGTAGTACTATAATAGTAGTATAGTAGTAGTTTAGTAGTAGTGTAGTAGTAGTATAGTAGTAGTGCAGTAGTAGTATAGTAATAGTGTAGTAGTAGTAGTAGTAGTGTAGTAGTATAATAGTAGTAGTGTAGTAGTAGTAGTAGTAGTAGTAATAGTGTAGTAGTAGTAGTTTAGTAGTAGTTTAGTTGTAGTGTAGTAGTAATGCTGTATTATTAGTGTAGTAGTAGTAGTAGTGTAGTAGTATAGTAGTAGTAGTAGTAGTAGTAGTAGTAGTAGTAGTAGTAGTAGTAGTGTAGTAGTATAACAGTAGTAGTAGTAGTAGTAGTAGTAGTAGTAGTAGTAGTAGTTTAGTAGTAGTGTAGTAGTAGTAGTGTAGCAGTAGTAATAGTATAATAGTAGTAGTGTAGTAGTAGTAGTAGTTTAGTAATAGTGTAGTAGTAGTAATAAGTTAAGTTTGTGGTGATAAGTAAAGTTCAGAAATGAATCAATAAGTATATAAATAGTAAATAGAAGGGATCACACACCTGACAAGTAAGTGTGGAGTACAGAATAGACAAATAACAAATCTTCTCTACTCTTCTCTCGATCTCTGGTAAAGTCCAAACATCGATCTACAATCACATCCGGTGTGTATAGAAGGGACATCAAGTGAAAAGATAAATGACAATCCGAGTCTAATGATAAAATGACATAAAAAAAGAAATGTGAGAAATAAAAATCTGGGAATAAATCTCTTGTTCTCCTGGAGTATAAAAGGTGAAATTGTAAAGTCCAACAAGTGATAAACACTAATATGAATAAGTTCACATCTAGAAGTTCATGAATTAAATCCGTGTGCAAAAAAACAACAACTTTCGATGGATGTGAAATTCCTCCAATCACATATATAATATCCGTGGTGCTCCACACGATTCCCCCACCTCTCACCTCAGATGGAGACCCCTACGAGTCCAGTCAAGTCTTCAGTATGGAAAACAGCAGATCCCAGCACAACCATCGATTTCCAACGATTGTCCCAACAATAGCGGATTTTTGGGGTGACTCCAGGCTTAACCGATGTGGTGAGGACATGAAATAAAAGAGGGGGCTCCATCGTGTAATATTTCCCAAAATGATTTTTATTAAAACAAAGAGTAACTTACAGTTTAAAATCAGATAATCCAGCAAACAGCAGAGAACTTCTGATCTCGGCCGCGTCCGGAAGTGACGACACCTGGCTCCTCCCTGACGCGTATCGTCACTGAAGACGTGACTTTATCAAAGGGTAATGCAGTCAGGTGACAAAAGTGTCTATTTATATAGTGGATCCCGCTGTCACATGACAAACAGCTGAGTAGTAAATACATCCTGTAGCTTGTAAGATAACAAACATTCATCTATCATAGTACAAGACTAATATTACAAATAGTAAAATGTAATCCACTAAGGGAACCTAAATACAGAAATATATATAAACACAAAGTAGAATGACCTCTGACCCGTCCTAAACAATGTCAGCAGGAAATGATGTATGTAAAAAGGTGTATTAGCAGGCCCAAGGATACACCACTCAGCGCCAGGGACCCTAGCAGTACCAAAGCAGTGATGAATGAATGAAAAAGGAGAACAGATAAATAAATAAAAAATGACATTGATTTGTTAATTACTAAATAGTGTCAAAAAAGTCTCAAATAAGACCAAACAGAGAAGCAGCCGTTTAAAATTGCAGAAAAATCGTCATAAATAGTGGCATCACATAATCAAGATGAAGATCATTATAACACACTAAAAAACAGCGCTAATGTTGAGCTAAAATAAAGACTTTGCCCAAATTCACCAGAATATGATGTACGGCATAGTATAGGCACGTCAGTGCGATTAGCCTGAATTTGGGCAAAGTCTTTCTTTTCACATAAGTACGGAAAATACGGATGTTGGGTTATGCAGGAAATTCCTTCCAGATGAGGCCAGATTTCACGGATCTCCATGCAGCAGATGGACTCTCGTCCTTCTGGTGATTTATGAGCTCTGACCATCTTGGATCCCTCCGGAGGGTTGCTGACAGTGGCTGATGGCTTGGATTTCTCCTTTCTTGGATGCTTATGATTATTAGGCTTTGGTGAGTTTAACCCCCTGAGGGGAGTGTGTTCTCACAGGGTGGAAGCGGATTGATCGGTGGAAGGTGCACGCTGAACTTTATACTCTGATCACCTATGAACACTATCTGAACCATTGTGCTCACTGCTCTTCTCTCTTTAAGGACTCTGTTTGCATGTGAAGTTGGCCACATTATCCGTTTAGCTCAACATTAGCGCTGTTTTTTAGTGTGTTATAATGATCCTTATCTTGATTATGTTATGCCACTATTTATGAGGAAATGATGTATACAGGTCTCTGCAGACCATGAGAAATTACTAGTGACATCTAGTGGTGAAAATATAAAAGGCGATTCATCAGGACACAATTCATAGAACATCCTCAATAATAATAGGATGAAATGATCCCAATATCAGCGGAAATTCTATCAACGGCTATAACAATATTAATCAGCATAGAAAACCCCCCGAGGGTTAACGCTGCGCTAAAAAAAGGAATGAATGAATAATGAAGCATAAAGAAGCCGCCAGCACAAAAAAGTCCAATACTAAACTCCAATAATTGAAATAAAATAAAAAAGTGCAGCACTAAAACAATAATATGAAAGAAAAATGATATTAAACAAAATTCTCAGAAAAACAAATATTAAATATGTAAAGGAGCTAGAAAATCGGAAGTGACTAAGGGTGATAGTCCATCAAACATTAACAAAAATAAAAATGAAAAATAAAAAATGAAGAAATGAATAATAAAGGTCGTGGTGAAAACAAGTCTCACATAGAAAACTAAGGCAGATATCTCAAAAAGTGAAAAAACACAAAAAAAAACACAAAATTATTGAACAATATAATATTATAACAATATTAATCAGCATGATCAATTAAAAACATATTATAAATAACACATAATACCTCGATAAATACAGAAAAATATAAAAGTTCTACAATTTAAAACGGATCCTATAATGACCACTTAGAGAGAGAAAGAAAAGGGGGAGCGGGGGAGGAGAAAAATCACAGAACTAATAATTAGAAATAAAACAAATCAAATTCTATAGTTATAAATAAAGTTGCACTAAGTTGAATAATCTGAGACCAAGTGGAAGTGAAACAAACAAAATAAATCAAGCAAATAATACAAAGATATGCAGTAAATAAATTGAATATTGAAAGTAAATGTCCATATGTATCAATAGTGCAGGAAATTGTGTCCTTTAAAATGTGTAGACAATTGATCAATATGTGGAGGAATGGGGACATTTGGGCAATGAGGACCACAACAGGTAGGAATTCCGGGTGATCGCCTTCCCCTTTAATCCCACAACTGACAAAAAAGGGGTCTCAATCTGGAAGTGAAGCTCTATATATGAGAACCCTTTCCAGAGCTGGTGGACCCCCCAAAGAGCAGGGTCATAAAATCAGACAGATTAATCCCACTGATTGAAGGATCGGAGACATTGGAGGATCTACGTGTCCCTGCAGAGGGCTTAATCTGTCTGATTTTATGTTAGGCCTAGGCACTAGTGCTGGAGCCACAACACTGCAACCCCTCACAGACACTCTAGTTGTAACGCAGAAACGAGCCCTGCTGCAAAGTATTGCATCAAAAATTGTAATTACACGCCCCTGTTAAACAGGGGCTGAAAAATTGTGCCTTAGGCACTGGTGGCGGCGCCCAGAACCAAAAATGTTTTTACAAGCTATCAGCGTGATGATTGAGGAGGAAGAGGATAATTACTCAGCATCAGCATAGGCAGTCTTTGAAGGGATCTGAGATTTCAAAAAAAAATATTCGGTTACATCAACATCAGGTGCTTGGTAGCTGGTGGTGATCCAAGACTGATTCATTTTTATGAAGGTCAGTCGATCAGCCGAGTCGGTGGACAGATGCACCCTGTGATCGGTTACAAAGCCTCCAGCAGCACTGAATGTGCGTTCCGAAAGAACGCTGGATGCAGGACAGGCCAGTAGCTCAATTGCATACTGTGCAAGCTCTGGCCAGTGATCCATCCTCAAGACCCAGTAACCCAGAGGATTTTCGGTGGGAAAGGTGTCCAAGTCAGATCTTGCCCCTAGGTATTCCTGCACCATGCGGTGCAGGAATACTGCGGAATGCTGTGGACCAAAAAATTGTCTGAACGCATCGGTCAGACGGCCACCTTCTCCACCGCTCCTTCTTTGACTGACCGAAGCCTCAGCAACACGTTGTCCAGGAACAGAAGTTTGTAACTTCCCAGTCTCTGGGAACGCGTTGCACAGACCTTTCTGCAAGGCCTCCCGAAGATGTTTCATCCTCTGCTCCCTCTGCGATGGCAAGATAAGGTCCGCAACCTTACCCTTGTAACGTGGATCAAGGAGGGTTGCCAGCCAGTATTGGTCCTTCTCCTTGATACCACGAATACGAGGATCCTTACGCAGGCTTTCCAGGATTAGGGAGGCCTTGCAGCGTAGGTTTGCTGAGGCATTCGGTCCGGAGTCCTCTGGGTCACTAAGGACGACATGGCCCACAGCCACCTCCTCCCAGCCACGTACAAGTCCATGTGTTTCTTGGGACTGATCCCTTAAAGACTGCTTCTGATGCTGAGTGCCAGGCTCCACCTCCATACTGACACAATCCTCCTCCTGCTCCTCTTCCTGTGTGATCGGCGGGCACGCAGGAACACTGTCTGGATAAAGGGGGCCTTGAGAGCTAAGGAAGTCCTCCTCTTCCTGCCTCTGTTCTGCCTCAAGTGCCCTGTCCATTATTCCACGCAGTGTGTGCTCCAACAGGTGGACAAGGGGGACAGTGTCACTGATGCATGCACTGTCACTGCTCACCATCCTCGTGGCCTCCTCAAATGGTGACAGGACAGTGCATAGATCCCTGATCATGGCCCACTGGCGTGGGGAAAAAAAAACAAGCTCCCCTGACCCTGTCCTGGTGCCATAGTCGCACAGGTACTCATTGATGGCCCTCTGCTGCGTGTGCAGCCGCTGCAGCATGGCCAACGTTGAGTTCCACCTGGTGGGCATGTCACAGATTAGGCGGTTCTTGGGCAGGTTAAACTCCTTTTGGACGTCCGTCAGCCAAGCACTGGCATTATATGACTGGCGGAAATTTCTTGGCCTGCCTCAGGACATCCTGTAAGCCCCGGTACCTGCCCAAGAACCGCTGCACCACCAAGTTAAGGACGTGAGCCAAACAGGGCACATGGGTCATTTGTCCCTGTCGGAGGGCAGAGAGGAGGTTGGTGCCATTGTCGCAAACCACCATTCCTGCCTTAAGCTGGCGTGGCATCAACCACCTCTGAACCTGCCCCTGCAGAGCTGACAGAACCTCTGCCCCAGTGTGACTCCTGTCCCCCAAGCACATCAGCTCAAGCAGCGAATAGCATCTTTTGGCCTGCGTACTTGCGTAGCCCCTTGAACGGCTACGGAGCACCGCTGGTTCCGAGGACAATGCACAGGAAGAGGCCATGGAGGAAGAAGAAGAGGAGGGGGTGGAGGAGAGAGGTGTGTCACAATCAGTAGTGGCATTTTGGAGGCGTGGTGGCGGAACAACCTCAAACACTACTGCACCTTGTCCTGCATCCTTCCCAGCTGCCAGCAGAGTCACCCAATGCGCCGTGAAACTTAGGTAACGTCCCTGTCCATGCCTGCTGGACCATGAGTCAGCGGTAATATGCACCTTACCGCTGACCACCCTGTCCAGCGAGGCATGGACATTGCCTTCCACATGCCGGTAGAGAGCGGGAATCGCCTTCCGTGGGAAAAAGTGGCGTTTGGGTACCTGCCACTGAGGAACCGCACATTCCACAAACTCACGGAAGGGGGCAGAGTCTACCAACTGAAAAGGCAGCAGTTGAAGTGCTAGCAATTTTGCCAAGCTAGCATTCAACCGCTGCGCATGTGGATGGCTGGGAGCAAACTTCTTTCGGCGGTGCAGCAGCTGGGGCAGGGAAATTTGCCTGGTACAATCTGACGTCGGTGTACCAAAAGCAGATTGCCCACAAGTACTTGGCTGTGACACACCTAATTCTACACCTTCATTCCTCTCAGTGCAGGTCTCAGAGAGGACTGAAGGTCTAGTGGGGTTGGAGATCACAGCTGATGAGGAGCAAGGAGAGGTCCTCTTTGTTCTTTGGTGTGGGTCTTTTAGATACGCTTGCCAATGAACTGCATGGCAGGTCAACATATGTCTGGTCAAGCATGTGGTACCCAAGCGGGAGATGTTTTGGCCACGCGAGATACGCTTGAGACATATGTTGCAAATAGCAGCGGTGCGATCTGATGCACTCGTCTCAAAAAAGGCCCACACCAAAGAACTTTTTGAATAACGTGCAGAGACTGCAGCGCCCTGCACATGTGGAGCTTTGGAGTGTGATGCAGTCAATGTGCTGCCCTTAGGCTGGCCCCTGGAGGGCATCCTGCCTCGTTGGTGATGTGCCGCCTCCTCCTCTCTCCTATCAGGCACCCACGTTGAGTCTGTGACCTCATCATCTCCTCCCTCCTCATCACTGGAGCAAACCTGGCAGTATGCTGCAGCAGGGGGAGCATGACTGCCAGATTGCTGTCCTTCTTGGGCACCCCCTCTGTCTGTGCTCATGTTACTGCCTTCAACGAGCTCAGTATCATCATCAGAGCCTTCCAACTGCTGGGCATCCTCCTGGAGCATGTACCCAACACTGTGGTCAAACAGTTCAAGGGACTCCTCAGGAGGACATGGTGGGGCTAGGGAAGGAGTCACTGATGACATTGAGCCGAGGGAAGAGGCCGCTGCTTTGCCAGACAAAGTACCCTGGGCATGGGTGAGAGAGGATGAGGAGGATGAGGACGGCTTGGTCATCCACTCGACCAAGTCTTCCGCATGTTGCAGCTCAACACGGCCAGCTGCCGAAAAAAAGGCCAAACGTGTCCCACGGCCACGTGCTGATGAGGATGTACCGTCTCCACGACCAGCATTAGACACAGAGCCTGCTTGCCCTCTCTTATTGGCTTGTGACTGTCTGCCTCTCCTTCTTGGCCTTCCAGACATACTAATGGCCTGTAGCTGCACTAAGCTGGGATATATATATATATATATATATATATATATATATATATATATATACTGATACTGCAGCTAGCAAAATCAACTGCCTGCCTGTAGTATGAGAACACCACCAACCTTCTACAGGTAGCTTTAGCTGAACACTGTGAGCAGGACGCACCCCACTAACTTGTAGATTTAGCTGAACACTGTGAGGTGGACGCACCACACTAACTTGTAGGTTTAGCTGAACACTGTGAGCAGGACGCACTACACTAACTTGTAGATTTAGCTGAACACTGTGAGGTGGACGCACCACACTAACTTGTAGGTTTAGCTGAACACTGTGAGCAGGACGCACCGCACTAACTTGTAGGTTTAGCTGAACACTGTGAGCAGGATGCACTCCACTAACTTGTAGGTTTAGCTGAACACTGTGAGCAGGACGCACCCCACTAACTTGTAGGTTTAGCTGAACAGTGTGAGCAGGACGCACCCCACTAACTTGTAGGTTTAGCTGAACACTGTGAGCAGGACGCACTGCACTAACTTGTAGGTTTAGCTGAACACTGTGAGGTGGACGCACCCCACTAACTTGTAGGTTTAGCTGAAAACTGTGAGCAGGACGCACTGCACTAACTTGTAGGTCTAGCTGAACACTGTGAGCAGGATGCACCGCACTAACTTGTAGATTTAGCTGAACACTGTGAGGTGGACGCACCACACTAACTTGTAGGTTTAGCTGAACACTGTGAGCAGGACGCACCGCACTAACTTGTAGGTTTAGCTGAACACTGTGAGCAGGATGCACCCCACTAACTTGTAGGTTTAGCTGAACACTGTGAGCAGGATGCACCCCACTAACTTGTAGATTTAGCTGAACACTGTGAGGTGGACACACCACACTAACTTGTAGGTTTAGCTGAACACTGTGAGCAGGACGCACCGCACTAACTTGTAGGTTTAGCTGAACACTGTGAGCAGGACGCACCGCACTAACTTGTAGGTTTAGCTGAACACTGTGAGCAGGATGCACCCCACTAATTTGTAGGTTTAGCTGAACACTGTGAGCAGGACGCACCCCACTAACTTGTAGGTTTAGCTGAACACTGTGAGCAGGATGCACCCCACTAACTTGTAGGTTTAGCTGAACACTGTGAGCAGGACGCACCCCACTAACTTGTAGGTTTAGCTGAACACTGTGAGCAGGACGCACCCCATTAACTTGTAGGTTTAGCTGAACACTGTGAGCAGGACGCACTGCACTAACTTGTAGGTTTAGCTGAACACTGTGAGCAGGACGCACCCCACTAACTTGTAGGTTTAGCTGAACACTGTGATCAGGACGCACCCCACTAACTTGTAGGTCTAGCTGAACACTGTGAGCAGGATGCACCCCACTAACTTGTAGGTTTAGCTGAACACTGTGAGCAGGACGCGCCCCACTAACTTGTAGGTTTAGCTGAACACTGTGAGCAGGACGCGCCCCACTAACTTGTAGGTTTAACTGAACACTGTGAGCAGGACGCACTGCACTAACTTGTAGGTTTAGCTGAACACTGTGAGGTGGACGCACCCCACTAACTTGTAGGTTTAGCTGAACACTGTAAGCAGGACGCACCGCACTAACTTGTAGGTCTAGCTGAACACTGTGAGGTGGACGCACCCCACTAACTTGTAGGTTTAGCTGAACACTGTGAGCAGGATGCACCCCACTAACTTGTAGGTCTAGCTGAACACTGTGAGCAGGATGCACCCCACTAACTTGTAGGTTTAGCTGAACACTGTGAGCAGGACGCGCCCCACTAACTTGTAGGTTTAGCTGAACACTGTGAGTAGGACGCACTCCACTAACTTGTAGGTTTAGCTGAACACTGTGAGCAGGACGCACTGCACTAACTTGTAGGTTTATCTGAACACTGTGAGGTGGACGCACCCCACTAACTTGTAGGTTTAGCTGAACACTGTGAGCAGGACGCACCGCACTAACTTGTAGGTCTAGCTGAACACTGTGAGCAGGATGCACCCCACTAACTTGTAGGTTTAGCTGAACACTGTGAGCAGGACGCACCCCACTAACTTGTAGATTTAGCTGAACACTGTGAGGTGGACGCACCACACTAACTTGTAGGTTTAGCTGAACACTGTGAGCAGGACGCACCGCACTAACTTGTAGGTTTAGCTGAACACTGTGAGCAGGACGCACCGCACTAACTTGTAGGTTTAGCTGAACACTGTGAGCAGGACGCACCCCACTAACTTGTAGGTTTAGCTGAACACTGTGAGCAGGACGCACCCCACTAACTTGTAGGTTTAGCTGAACACTGTGAGCAGGACGCACCCCACTAACTTGTAGGTTTAGCTGAACACTGTGAGCAGGACGCACCCCACTAACTTGTAGGTCTAGCTGAACACTGTGAGCAGGATGCACCCCACTAACTTGTAGGTTTAGCTGAACACTGTGAGCAGGACGCACCCCACTAACTTGTAGGTTTAGCTGAACACTGTGAGCAGGACACACCCCACTAACTTGTAGGTTTAGCTGAACACTGTGAGCAGGACGCACCCCACTAACTTGTAGGTTTAGCTGAACACTGTGAGCAGGACGCACTCCACTAACTTGTAGGTTTAGCTGAACACTGTGAGCAGGACGCACTGCACTAACTGTAAATAGTCTAGCTGCCTGACTGTGGTACTAATAGGATCAAAAGAACACCAGCAATTTTCTTCAGGTAGCTGTAAATACTGTAACAAGACAAGCCTGCCTGTCAGTAGGAAGATAACAGGAACGGATCTAGCTAAACTGAATACAGTGTATATATATATATATATATATATATATATATATATATATATATATATATATATATATATATGCAACACCTGGGATGCATATATAAACACAATACACTGTAAGTGCAGCTAAACTGACTGACTGTTCTGCCTAATCTATCTAACTCAAATCAAATGTCACTGTCTGTCTCTCTCTCTCTCTCTCAATGAACGCCGGAACACACACTACATAGGGCCGCCGTGCAGGCGGCCTTATATAGTGTGGGGCGTGTACTAAATCCCCTGAGCCATAATTGGCCAAAGCCTCCTTGGCTTTGGCCAATTACGGCTCTCTGTTCAGACGGCGCTGTGATTGGCCAAGCATGCGGGTCATAGTGCATGCTTGGCCAATCATCAGCCAGCAATGCACTGCGATGCCGCAGTGAATTATGGGCCATGACGCGCCACACGAATTTGGCGCAAACGGCCCCTATCGTTCGCAATTCGGCGAACGGGCGAACAGACGATGTTCGAGTCGAACATGGGTTCGACTCGAACACGAAGCTCATCCCTACTGAACACTGTGCAGAGGTCGCACTACACTAACATGTAAATAATGCAGCTGCCTGCGGTAGTGATAGGATCAGGAAAACACCACCAACCTTCTACAGGTAGCTTTAGCTGAACACTGTGCAGAGGTCGCACTACACTAACGTGTAAATAATTTAGCTGCCTGCGGTAGTGATAGGATCAGGAAAACACCACCAACCTTCTACAGGTAACTTTAGCTGAACACTGTGCAGAGGTCACACTACACTAAGGTGTAAATAATGTAGCTGCCTGCGGTAGTGATAGGATCAGGAAAACACCACCAACCTTCTACAGGTAGCTTTAGCTGAACACTGTGCAGAGGTCGCACTACAATAACTTGTAGCTTTAGCTGAACACTGTGAGCAGGACGCACTACACTAACTTGTAGCTTTAGCTGAACACTGTGCAGAGGACGCACCACACTAACTTGTAGCTTTAGCTGAACACTGTGCAGAGGTCTCACTACACTAATTTGTAGCTTTAGCTGAACACTGTGCAGAGGTCACACTACACTAACGTGTAGCTTTAGCTGAACGCTGTGCACTAAACTAACTTGTAGCTTTAACTGAACACTGTGCAGAGGTCGCACTACACTAACTTGTAGCTTTAGCTGAACACTGTGCATTACACTAATTTGTAGCTTTAGCTGAACACTGTGCAGAGGTCGCACTACACTAACTTGTAGCTTTAGCTGAACACCGTGCAGAGGTCTCACTACACTAACTTGTAGCTTTAGCTGAACACCGTGCACTACACTAACTTGTAGCTTTAGCTGAACACTGTGCAGAGGTCGCACTACACTAACTTGTAGTTTTAGCTGAACACTGTGCACTACACTAACTTGTAGCTTTAGCTGAACACTGTGAGCAGGATGCACTGCACTAACTGTAAATAGTCTAGCTGCCTGACTGTGGTACTAATAGGATCAGAAGAACACCAGCAATTTTTTTCAGGTAGCTGTACTTTAACAACACCTGCCTGCCTGTCAGTAGGAAGATAATAACAGGAACGGATCTAGCTAAACTGAATACAGTGGTGTATATATATATATATATATATATATATATATATATATACACAACACCTGGGATGCATATATATATACACAATACACTGTAAGTGCAGCTAACTGACTGACTCGACCTGCCTACTCTATGTAACTTAAATCAAATTACATTGTCTGTCTCTCTCTATCTCTGTCTGAACGCCAGAACACACTACACAGGGCCGCCAAGCAGGCGGCCTTATATAGTGTGGGGAGTGTACTAAATCCCCTGAGCCATAATTGGCCCAAGCCACCCTGGACAGACGGCGCTGTGATTGGCCAAGCATGCGGGTCATAGTGCATGCTTGGCCAATCATCAGCCAGCAATGCACTGCGATTCCGCAATGAATTATGGGCTGTGACGCGCCACACGAATTTGGTGCAAACGGCCCATATCGTGGGTTCGACTCGAACACGAAGCTTATCCCTACTCTTCACTTTCACTCCACTTTCTAGTCCATGACAAAGTGTTTGATAACAGTTCAGAGATCCGATTGGATGGAATATCCTAATCGGATATAGCGGAGCACTCTTCGGCCGGGAGTAGGTTGCGCTTGGAACTAATAGCAACTGGTGCAACAACCTTGTTTCCCCCACTGACCACAGATATTACCGCCCCCACTGGCACACTACTTTCACCAATTTCAGGCTTACCCAACTCCAGTGTCTTTTTTCCAGTGGTTCCTCCATCAAGGAACACAGGTGGGCCCTGACCACGGCCTCAAGGGATAACTGGAGCATTGGGTCCTGGAGCAGCCACAGAGATGAGAGGAGCAGCTTCTCGCACAAGCCGGGTGATAGCAGGGGGACTCTCCATGCCATTCCCAGCCAGGATGGTGGCATTCTTGTTCCAATCCACTTGCAGTGTCCGCAGAGGATTCCCCACAGCATCCACAGATGATCCAACGCCACAGGTGTGTGGCCAAGCCAGAACACTTCCTGCATATCAGACTCAAGGCTTCATAGTCTCCAGCCGTATACAGGGCAAGAATAGCCTTAGGTGTCAGGGAGAGCTGACATTCGTCTTTGTAGAGTGGGTTACAAGGCATGGTGGGTGTAATGCAGATGGAGTAATGGACCCCAGACACTTTTTGAATGCAAAATAGATTTATTGTCTCTTAAAAGAACTGTGGGAGAGGGGATTAGGGCCAGGACACCCTTAAGTACATGCAATGATAATTAGCAGACTCCGAAACTTCTATAGGTAGACAGCTATACAGTGGAAGGCCTCCAGCCGGATACCACTCTTGTATAGGTAGGACCACATTCTCCTATGGCAAGAAATTGTAACAGTCACTAACGGTAGTTATACTTAACTATTGGAAACACAGAATAGTTCTTCTCTTACACTACAGTCTCCCATTGTAGTTTTCACTCACTGAGCTCCCAGTGTCTCATTAAACGTCCAGATCCAATCGCCACTGAATCTCCTGAGCTCTTCCACAGCTAACAAGCTATATTCTCCTCAAACATCACCCCCGCTGTCCTGCTGGGTCCCTGGCTTGGCACCTGCTGAAGCTTTCCCACTTCTTCACCGTTCCCGGCTGGTGAGAAGACTGCTCTGGTACTTGCTCCTGTGTACTCACTGTAGTCTCCGGTAACAAGGTGGATGGTCCCTTCGTGGCGACAACTTCCCCTCTACCTCCGACCACAACTGGTTCCCCATCCGGCGGAATCTTTATTCTCGGTTGTTTTACGTCACCGCGTTCAGAACGATCGGATTTTCCGACAACTTTGTGTGACTGTGTGTATGCAAGACAAGTTTGAGCCAACATCCGTCGGAAAAAATCCTAGGATTTTGTTGTCGGAATGTCCGAACAAAGTCCGACCGTGTGTACGGGGCATTATTCTCACATACATGTAAGGAAAAGTCTTCTTTTGTGCACAGGCTAAAACATGTTCCTTTTTATGCTCACAAGAATTGCTCACTGGCTAATAAATATGCGCATGCACAAACTCGTGCACACACAAGCCATCGCGTATTCTCATGCACAAAAGCACACACGTCCACCTGTGACAGATGTTGGCTCCAAACAGGCTATTTAAACTCCCCCAGTGCTCAGGATCAGTGCTGCTTTGTCTTTCAGCCTTCCCTGCATCCTGTGTTCCTGTTATCTTGTATCCTGATTCCAGTTGCTAACCCGACTTGTCTGACCTCTCTCTGAACTCTGTTTGCACTGACCCCGGCTTGTCCTTGACCTCTGCTTCTGCCTGCTCCTTTGGCTTCTATTGCACTGATTGGCTCCTGACCCGGCTTGTACCCAGACACGCTCCTCTGTACCTGTCAGAAACCACGAATCAGACCGAGACAGAAGTACAATTAAATCACACTTGTTTATTAATAAAAATAAAAAGGTAAATAAAGTAAACATAGTCAAAGCATAGCCAGAGATCAGTAACCAGATCGGGTAATCAGCCAAGCCAAAAGTCCAGTAACCAATTCGGGTAATCAGCCAGTCCAGAAGTCAGGGATCCAAGTGGGAACAGCAAGCAAGCAAAGGAGCCAGAAGAGATGTCAGCAAGCCGGTCTTCAAACAGGAACACAGGAGATGGTTTCTTGTGATGTGACCAAGGCGAAGGCAGGGAAGGAATGAGCTGGACGTCTTTAAGTAGGCATGACTGACGAGCAGATCCACAACAGCTGGTTACCTGTGGAGAGAGAGGAGAGCTGGCAATTAGCTGACAACTGAGCGGCCAGCTCAGAGAAGGAAGGGCTGAGCCAGCCCTGACAGTACCCCCTCCTCAACGACCCCTCCCCCCCCCCCCTCGGAGGACCACCAGGCTTGAGGGGAAAACGTCTATGGAAATCACGGAGGAGGACAGGGGCATGTACGTCCTATGGATGAGACCCAAGAGCGTTCCTCCGGACCGTACCCCTTCCAATGCACCAGGTACTGTATGCGCCCACGGAACCTACGGGAGTGAACAATGGATTGTACTTCATACTCCTCATGGTTCTCAACCTGTACAGGGTGAGGACGTGGCACTGAGGTGGTAAAGCGATTGCAGACCAAAGGTTTTAATAAGGAGACATGGAATACATTAGTGATAAGCATATTAGAAGGAAGGTCCAATGCGTAAGCCACTGAGTTAATCTTGCAAAGAATATGGAAAGGCCCAATAAATTGAGGTTACGAAATTTAGTGAAGGAACACGAAGTCGGAGGTTGCGAGATGACAGCCAAACCCTGTCTCCAACCTGGTAGGAAGGTGCAGGCAAGCGTCTGCGATCAGCATGGAGTCTGCACCTATCGTTAGCATGTCGCAAAGCCTCCTGGACTTGTGCCCAAGTGGAACGAAGACCACAGAGATGCTCCTCTAATGCAGGAATATTCTGCGGAACAAACGAGTCAGGCAGGATGGAAGGTTGGAAACCATAATTCGCCATAAACGGAGACAATCAGGAAGCAGAATTCAAGGCACTGTTGTGAGCAAACTCCGCCCACAGTAATAGGTCTGACCAGTTGTTGTGATGGTCAGAATTATAGCAACGTAGGAATTGCTCCAAGGACTGATTGGGTCGTTCTGCGGCCCCATTAGACTGCGTGTGATACGCAGAGGAGAAAGCAAGCTGAATTCCCAGCTGTGCACAAAAGGCTCGCCAGAACCGGGACACAAACTGACTACCCCTGTCCGAGACAATCACCTTGGGTAGCCCATGTAAGCGAAAGATCTCCCGAGCAAAAATGGAAGCCAGTTCCTTAGAAGTAGGCAACCTTTTAAGTGGAATACAATGACACATCTTCGAGAACCGGTCAACCACCATAAGGATAACCGTGTTGCCTTGGGTATTTCTACAATGAAATCCATAGACAGGTGGGTCCAGGGCCTCTCTCCATTGGGTATGGGTTGTAGGAGACCCACTGGAAGGTGTCATGGAGTCTTACTCTGAGCACACATGGAACAGGCAGCTATGAAGGCAGTTACATCAGCACGTAGACTAGGCCACCAGAATGGTTGGGAAATGGCCCAAATGAGTTGATTCTTCCCAGGGTGGCCAGCTGCCTTGGGAGAATGGTAGGTCTGGAGCATGGCAGTACGGAGACTCTCTGGGACAAAGCAGCGGTCACAATGTTTCTCAGGAGGAGCATGGACCTGAGCAGCAAGAATTTTGTCACCCAAAGGAGAAGTGAGACTGGTGCGAACCATAGCCAGAATACAATCAGGAGGAATCATAGGAACTGGAGAGATTGTTCTCTTTTAATTTCTGAAGCACACGACAGACATCTGTGTGGTAGCTCTCCAGGGACTTGGAAAATATGAGAATATCATCGAGATACACCACCACACATAACTGCAACAAATCTCGGAGGACATTGTTAATAAATTCTTGGAAAACTGCCAGGGCGTTACAAAGGCCAAAAGGCATTACAAGGTACTCATAATGGCCTGTTCTGGTATTAAACACAGTTTTCCACTCATCGTCCTCCTTAATCCTCACAAGATTGTAAGCCCCTCTCAGATCAAGCTTAGTAAAAACTGTTGCTCCCTTGAGACGGTCAAATAACTCTGTAATCAACGGGATCGGGTAGGCATTCTTAATCGTGAAACAATTAAGACCCCTATAATCGATACAAGGTCTCAGTTCACCGCTCTTCTTCTTCACAAAGAAAAAAACAGCACCAGCAGGAGACGAGGATTTGCGGATGAAACCTCGAGAAAGTGCATCTGCAACATACTCCTCCATGGCTTTATCCTCCAAGACCGACAAAGGGTAAACCCGACCACAAGGGGGAGTGGTACCAGGTTGAAGGTCAATTGCGCAATCATACAGCCGGTGTGGAGGCAAACTACCGGCTTGATCTGTGTCAAAGACATCGCTAAAATCACGGTACTCCTCTGGCAGGGAGGAGGGTGAAGAGGTACACAGGACCTTGGCTACCTTGCGAAAGCATGTTTCACTGCATAGTGGTGACCAGGAGAGAACCTGAGCACGGAGCCAATCAAAAGAGGGGTTGTGCCTCTGTAACCAAGGATAACCAATAAGCAGCGGAAACTTAGGAGAGGAAATCACTTGGAATTGGATTATCTCATGGTGAAGAGCCCCTACGACCATGGACAATGGAACCGTCTCATGAGTCACATGGGCAGGCTGTAGAGGTCTCCCATCAAGAGCCTCAATGGCAAGTGGAGTGTCATGCAGCTGCGGTGGAATCGAGTGCTTTGATACAAAGGCAGCATCAATGAACAGACCAGCAGCCCCAGAGTTGATTAGAGCCTGTATCTCGATAGACGACTCAGCCCAAGAAGAGTGACCGAAACCAGGGGCTTATCCTTCTGGATAACTGGGGACAACACCACCTAAGGTCTGTCCATGACAGGACCTCAAGGTTCGGGTGTTCCCAGGACGGGTAGAATAAGACTTCAAAAAGTGGCCTGCCTGGCCACAATAAAGGCACAATCTCTCCCTCCTCCTAAAGGCTCTCTCATCCGCAGAGACGCGTGAATCCCAAGTGCATGGGTTCATCTTCACTGACCGACTCGGTACCAGGAGGCATGGGAGGTGAGGGAGGCACAGGTGGGACTGCAAAGCTCGAAGGCAAACGTACAGGAGGTTTCCGCAAGCTCTCCTTAAAAGAGTCTTTCTCTGAGTCTGGAGTCAATGAGGATGGCAAACGAGATCAAGCTCTCCAGCTCAGTAGGTATACCTCGGGCTGCTATCTCATCCTTGATGGAATCTGAGAGACCATGAAAAAAGCAGCCACAAGGGCCTCATTGTTCCAAGCAACCTCTGCTGCCAGAGTACGGGATTCAATGGTGTAGTCGGCAACAGTTCTCGTACTCTGTTTGATGGATATGAGGCACTTGGCAGCAGAAGCGGTGAGTGCGGGAACGTCAAATACCCTTTTAAGGGAGGCAGCAAACTCAGGGTAACTCAAGACAACAGGTTTTTGCGTCTCCCATAGAGGGTTAGCCAAGGCCAAGGCTCTCTCAGAAAGCAAAGACATCATGAAACCTACTTTTCTTCTGTCTGTGGGAAACACCTGGGGCAGCATCTCAAAGTATATCTCAACCTGATTGAGAAACCCTCTGCATTGAACTGGATCACCCCCAAATCACTGGGGAAGCGGAGCGGAACCAGACATACCTCTTATAGAGGTAATACTCGAGGCGGGTGCCTGCACAGAGACTGGAGCAGCAGCAGGGACGGCCTGTGACTCAGGTTGTACCGGAGCAGCCACAGTGGGGGATTCCAGGTGAGCCATGCGAATCAGGAGAGTTTGTAACGCCAAGGCAAACTGATCCATGCGGTGATCCTTGTCATCCAATCTGGAAAAAATATTACCAACACATGGATTGACTGTATCTTCTGAATTCATGGCCTTCGCCTACTGTCAGAAACCATGAATCAGACCGAGAAAGAAGTACAATTAAATCACAATTGTTTATTAATAAAGATAAAAAGGTAAATAGAGTAAACGTAGTCAAAGCATAGCCAGAGATCAGTAACCAGATCAGGTAATCAGCCAGTCCAGAAGTCAGGGATCCAAGTGGGAACAGCAAGCAAGCAAAGGAGCCAGAAGAGATGTCAGCAAGCCGATCTTCAAACAGGAACACAGAAGAATGGTTTCTTGTGATGTGTTCAAGGCGAAGGCAGGGAAGGACGGAGCTGGATGTCTTTAAGTAGGTATGACTGATGAGCAGATCCACAACAGCTGGTTACCTGTGGAGAGAGAGGAGAGCTGGCAATCAGCCGACAGCTGAGCGGCCAGCTCAGAGAAGGAAAGGCTGAGCCAGCCCTGACAGTACCTGATCTGTCCTACCAGCGTATGAAACGGCTTGCCTGACCCTGCTTCCTGTCTCATCCTGCTGTGCCTGCTGTTCTACTGTCTACCAGCGCATGCTTCACCTGCCTGCTGTCACCAGTACCAGCCCATCTGCTGCACTGAAGTCTACTGATGACCTCTCCTGCCTGGTGTGGATACCCGCTCTGCTACTGGCAAGACCTACAGGCACTCGTGTCACTCTGCACTTCTGCACCTTCTGTTCACAATATAAGGGGTCCCGAGTCAGAGGTGTAAGAGAGGCCTTCCTCTTCATTTCAGACTCTGCTACCAGGTTTGTGATAGTACAATATCATCTTTTCTATGAGAACAGTGTTGCCACATATGAGACTGTTCAGCTAAAACCAAATGTTAAAGAATCCCTCTAAGTTAAGTCACAGTAGAGCACAAAGTACATGATTAATTATTTGGACCTCTTTGGAGGAGATGGGGCAGACAACCAAGGAGAGAGACAACCAGTGGCGGAACAATAGGGGTCGCTGCAGTCGCACTTGCGACTGGGCCCTGCCATTCTGCCGCTGTGGGGGGGCCCAAGACCTGGCATTTCTCCCTACACCTCTGGCTTGCCGTTTGTAATGCAGTGGGGGGAGGTAGCGATCGGCAGCTCTATTGTGCCTGTATGCGGTGGGATCTCTTCCCCAGTGTCAGTGTAAACAGTGGAGAGAGGAGGGGAGGGCCCCGGGCAGGTATCAGTTTCACTTTCAGTGAGTCGGCTCTGCTTGTGCTGCTGATACATGCCGTGGTCAGAGGCCCCTCCCCTCTCCACTGTTTACTCAGGAGAACTACAATCCACATGGAGATTCCCTGCCTGTGGACACTATAGAGCTGCTGATCGCCGCCTCCCACCTCCACCAGACAGGTACATGGGGAACTTCTTGAAGGAGGGGGGGCAGCAGTCTGGGGACCCTGATGTAAGGGGATGGGGGCTTTCTGGTTACATCAATGTAAGAAGGGGCTCTCTGGGGACCCTGATGTCTTGGGGGGGGGGGTGCTCTCTGGGTACCCTGATGTAAGGGGGGATCCCTGGGGACCCTGATGTAAGGAGGGGTCCCTGGGGACCCTGATGTAAGGAGGGTTCTCTGGGGACCCTGATCAAAGGGGAGAATCTCTGGGGACCATAATGTAGGGGAGGCTCTCTAAGGACCCTGATGTAAGGGGGGGGCTCTCTGGGGACCCTGATGTGAGGAGGGACTCCCTGGGAACTCTGATGTAAGTGGGGCTCTCTGGGTACCCTGATGTAAGGGGGGGATCCCTGGGGACCCTTATGTAAGGTGGGAGGCTCTCTGGGGACCCTAATATAGGGGGAGGCTCTCTAAGGACCCTGATGTAAGGGGGGGCTCTCTGGGGACCCTGATGTAGGTGGTGGATCCCTGGGGACCCTGATGTAAGTGGGGGATCTGCATTCAGATATGTAACGAGATATATATATATATATATGTGTGTGTATGCCCGCCAAAGTGTATGACATTCCTTACTTAGCTGCTATGGGCTCTAGCCCGAGATCTTTTGTAGACCTAGCAATGCCACTGGTGGGGGCCCTTCATGGTTTCTTGCACCGGGGCCCTGAAGATTCTAGTTACGCTTCTGGAGACAACTATTGGTCAGGATCTCCAAGCCAGCACTGCAGATCTACTGATTGAGTTGAAGTCATCTGCTGCAATCCCTGATTGAGGTGTGAAATGTTTTACACTCGTATTATCTGAGAGTGATAGTGAAGGGGAAATGAGGAAGATATAGACGGCCCCTGGAAAGCTGCCAGTCCCTCGGCACCTGCCTGGGTCACCTTGTGGGTAATCCGGCTCTATCCGTATGACTTGTGTTATTGCAGCCAAATACATCAACTTTGTGTTCCTTTGTCTGTGAAATGTTCTAATGATATGAAGGAGAATTCCTGACACAACATTCCCTCATCTTATTACATGTCCTTTATGTTCCCCAGATAGGGAGATTGTGACAGACCTAGCTGGGACAGAGTCTTTTGGAGGGGACTGAATGCAAGGCTCTTTCCCACAGATCACGGGCCCTGGCATTTGGGGGAATGGTGCTCTCTGTGAGCTGTATGCCTGGGGATCTGGAGGTGGTGTTACTTTGGATTCGGATCCATATCCCCCCAAGACATACAGACTCTGGGAACCCTTTAAATGCCATATTAGAATAGTGACTGATTCATACTGTTGGGACTCATACTGTTAGATGTTAATGTCATTAATTCCAGCTACCTGTCTGTTATCTGCTATAATGTGTTTATTGTAAATAAGTCTAGTGTGGGCTCTAAGAGTCTTTTCACCCATTGTTTGTGTTAATTAACTCTGCTACTGTGTGAAGCTTGGTGACCACAAGTCTGTCCTAAAGGTCATGTCTCTTAGTCACCTAGGCTGGATAAAGGATTAGATAATTAGCTCATGTTAATTTGGTTAGGTTTTAGTCATCCTGCTGTATATATTTGTGTGAGATCTCAAATAAAAGATTTTTCCTGATGTACTCCAAGACTGGTGTTGTATAGTTCTTGGGGGTTCTGATATCCAGATCCATTGGACTCATGTTCCAGGACTTAGGAAGCGGTATACTGACGGAAGCACTCAAGCGGAGTGTGGGACGTTCCGTCACAATTGGTGGCAAGCAGTGGGATGCTTCCTGCAGCCTGGGACATCCAAACCTCCACCTGGATCCAAGATCAGGATAGCAGACTTCGGTCACCCCAGCGGAGATTTGGACCTGGCATCAGAGTTCCTGGGGCTGCGGATTGTCCTTTCAGCATACATAAAGGACTGTGTCTGAGGATGAATACCTGGAGCTCAGGCAGCAGATTCGGGTGGAGCTCTGGACTGGAGCCCTCCAGCTCGCTGGTATAAAACAGGGCAAGTGCTTTCCAACCCAAGAGCAATGGGCCAGTGACCAACGGGCATTGCGGATGGCATTCCTGGGAGAGCAGCCCCAGGAGCAATGGGTGACTGAGTTGGACAGGCTGGTCCAGCAGGAGATAGAGCTGGACAATCATTATCAGGCTCTGCAATGGCACACAGAGGAGGGATATTTAGGGGAGACAACAGAATGCTCTCCAGAGGGATATGACTTTGGAGGCCCTGGATTGCTGTGGGAGAGCCTTACAGATTGTTTTGTGTTTGACGATGAAGGGGAGCCTGACCTTGAGGACCTGCAAGAATATAGAGAGGCCATGCTTGGTCTTGCAGGGGTCTCAGAGCTTAAACCTGATCTGGACCATTTGCTAAGGAAGGAACAGCATCTGGAAAGGGCATACAGGAAACTGCTAGAACACGTTCAGCAGCATGCCAGAGAATCGACAGTGGAAACTCCAGAGATTGCCGTCCCCAAACCTGAAGTGCTGACAACAGGGCAGAGCTCTGCTAACCTCTGCCCAGCACCAACAGTGGCTTCGGCCTTCTTGAGAGAAGAGGCAGTCGGCCTTTCTCCCACAACACTGACAGGGACATGTGATTTTCTGCCAGCGGCATCTATGGAGTTACAACAAACTTCTCCAGCTGAAGATCTGGTAACTGAACAGAGGGTGCAAGACCTCTGTCCCACACTTTTAGAAATCCCAGAGACCGGGGATTTAATAGACGTTTCTGTAGAGGAGGAACCACCTAGCAAACCTCCAGCAGAAGTGCTGGCAACCGGAGAGAGGGTCCAAGACCTCTGCCCCATACCTGCAGCAATTCTGGAGGCCCAGGGTGAGGAGGTGGTAGTCTATAACGAGCTGCAGATCAGGATCCAAGGAGAGAATGCAGTCGTCACCTCACAACTGCAGCTTGATCTGGTGTCAGTGGATGGGCCTGTGGTCTTTACTAACAGAAAACCAGCAGAAGTGCTGGCAACCGGGCAGAGTGCTACCAACCTCTGCCCAGCACCGGCAACAACTGCGGAGTTCTAGGGAGGTGGGGCAGTCGGCCTCTCTCCCCAACAGTTAGCTGGAGCAGATTATGTAGGGAAGCTCCTACACCCAGCTGAACTGCTGGCAATGAAACAGAGCGCTGCTGGCCCCTGCCCTCCACTAACAAATGATGGATTTCCTGTAAAAGTGGATGGGACTTCAGTCTCCACCTGTCTACCCCAGGGATGCTGGGCAGCCGGCCCAGATCCCCAACTGCATGACGGAGTGAGCCCAGACACCCTGTCTTCTCTCCAGCGGCTGAAAGGACTCCAGGGAGAAGATCCAGTCCAGGCCTGTCCCCAGTGGCGGGCATTTTACATTGAGAGAGGCAGAGGTTGGCTGGGTGATTAATGCATTGTTTGGAACAATTTGTTTGCGGTACTGTGTGGGTACAGGCAGTAGAGGACTGGAACTATGGACTAACTTCAGAGTCAACCCGTCTGGGGTCTCCTTCTGTGTTAGTCTTCTGCCGAAAGAGGAGAGATGTGACAGACCTAGCCGGGACAGAGGCTTTTGGAGGGGACTGAATGCAAGCCTCTTGCCCACCAATCATGGGAATTGGCATTTGGGGGAATGGGTGCTCTCTTTGAGCTGTATGCCTGGGGACCCTGGAGGTGGTGTTACTTTGGATTCGGGTCCATATCCCCCCAAGACACACAGACTCCGGGAACACTTTATATGCCATATTAGAATAGTGACTGATTCATACTGTTGGGACTCCTACAGTTAGATGCTAATGTCATCAATTCCAGCTACCTGTCTGTTATCTGCTATAATGTGTTTATTGTAAATAAGTCTAGTGTGGGCTCTAAGAGTCTTTTCACCCATTGTTTATGTTAATTAACTCTGCTACTGTGTGAAGCTTGGTGACCACAAGTCTGTCCTAAAGGTCATGTCTCTTAGTCACCTAGGCTGGATAAAGGATTAGATAATTAGCTCATGTTAATTAGGTTAGGTTTTAGTCATCCTGCTGTATATATTTGTGTGAGATCTCAAATAAAAGATTTTTCCTGATGTACTCCAAGACTGGTGTTGTTTAGTTCTTGGGGGTTCCTATAGCCAGATCCATTGGACTAGTGTTCCAGGACTTAGGAAGCGGTATACTGACGGAAGCACTCAAGCGGAGTGTGGGACGTTCTGTCACAGAGATTATTGTCAGGAATCCTCCCATGTATTATCTGTGTCCTTCCATATAAGAATGAATTTCAGCCTCGCCCTGTGAAGGAATGTACCAAATTGGTCACATTGGTTAATGAGTGTCAGGGACTTTCACCATTGTACTCGTCATTTCTCTCTTCTGCTCTCAGCGATGGCGTCTGCTGGTCTGAGGAAGGAGCTGGAATGTTCCGTCTGTCTGGACTTTTATACAGATCCTGTAACCCTGAAATGTGGACACAACTTCTGCCGGGACTGTATTGGTCGTGTGTTGGATACACAGGAGGGGTCTGGAGGTTATTCCTGTCCTGAATGTAAACAAAGCTTCCAGAAACGTCCCGTCCTTCAGAGGAATCTGAAACTACATAACATAGTGGAGAATTTCCAGTCCACCCATCCAGATCAGGAGGAGTCCGGGGTCTTCTGTACTTACTGTATTCACACTCCTGTACCTGCTGTGAAATTCTGTCTGATGTGTGAAGCTTCTCTGTGTGACAATCACCTGAGAGTCCACAGCAAGTCACCAGAACACGTCTTATGTGACCCCACCACTTCCCTGGAGAACAGGAAATGCTCCGTCCATAAGAAGGTTCTGGAGTATTACTGCACCGAGGACTCCACCTGTATCTGTGTGTCCTGCAGTTTGGCTGGAGAACATCGGGGACACCAGGTGGAGACTCTGGATGAGGCCTCTGAGATGAAGAAGAAGAAACTGAGGAATGTTCTGCAGAAACTGATGACAGAGAGAGAGGAGATGGAGAAAAGAGTCCAGAGTCTGCAAGAACACGGGAGGAAAGTACAAGGAGAAGCAGATGATGAAACAGAGAGAGTCACTGTCCTGTTCAGAGACCTCAGGAGACGTCTGGAAGATCTGGAGAATAGAGTCCTGAGGGAAATCTCCGGGCAGGCAGAGCGGATCTCCGGGATAATCAATGATCTGGTCCAGGATCTGGAAATAAAGAAGGAGAAGCTGTCCAGGAAGATGGAGGACATTGAGGAGCTGTGTAACATGACGGATCCACTGACTGTCCTACAGGAATCAGACACAGGTGACTTGTGTGATACTGAGGATGGAGATGATGAGGACAGAGAGAGACATGATAAACTCCTCCATGATGGGGGGGATCTGGATGTGGGGGGGATCTCACACACATTACACACAGGTTTATCTGATATCATGTCTGGGGTAAATGTAGAGAAATGTCCAGGCACACATGTCTATCCACATTCTACTACAAAGGGAAAAGGTCACATCAATGCTGAACCATCCAGGAGATCTCCCCAACCCTCCCCCACCATACAACACTCACACCTCCAGGCTGGAGGACCAAATATTGGGGCTGTACAGCAAACATCGGGGGTTACAGACATATTACTGGATGTGAGGACAGCTGCTAATAATCTACATATATCAGATGACAGGAAAACTGCATCCTCATCATCATCACATCAGAATCGTCCAGAAACACCAGAGAGGTTTCGGTGTGATCAGGTGATGAGCAGTCAGAGGTTCTCCTCAGGGAGACATTACTGGGAAGTGGATGTCGGGGGGGCAGGGTACTGGAGAGTCGGGATGTGTTACCCCAGTATAGAGAGGAGAGGAGGTCAGTCACTGATTGGAGATAATAAGAAGTCCTGGAGTTTGGAGAGGGGGGGGGGTTGTTCGGTAATCAGTACTCAGTGATACATGACAGTAATAAGACCCCATTACCCGGCAATGTCTCCAGTAGGAGAGTCAGGATAGATCTGGATTATGAGGCCGGGCGGATCTCCTTTTATGATCTGTGTGACCCGATCCGACATCTCCACACCTTCACCACCACCTTCACTGAGCCCCTCCATGCTGGGGTATATGTAGGGGAAGGGGGAGGTTATATAAAGATATGTGGGGGGAATCAGAAGTGAGATTTGCCCAGAGACATCACAAGGTGGATGATCTGATTGGTGGAATACTCATCCAATAGGAGGAAGCAGAGGACAGGAAACATGAGTGATTTATTTATAAAGCTGCAGGTTCCGGGGCCGTCATCTTCATCCTAAACCTCACTTCACTACCTAGTGTGTCACTGACCAGGAACAAGCATGCAGGAGGTCAGATTGTTCAGCCTTCACTGGCTGCATGCTTGTTCTGGGTCAGTGACACACTACATAGTGTAGCCAGGATCAGGATGACGGCCCTGGGGTCTCCACCATCACTGTCTATCTATAGAAGAAAGGGGTATTTTCAGCCTTAGATGGAGTGGGGGGGATTAGAACCTCTGTCAGATTTTTTTCTGCTATCTGGAGCTCCATTAGAGAGATTTCCCCTCACTTCCTGTCTCAGTGACAACATTTCCCCAGACAGGAAGTGAGGGGAACTCTTCAACAGCAACACAGACAGATATAAAAATCATTTTCTTTAGTAGAGTAGAGGAAGGATTAGAACCCCTGTCAGATCTTTATTTCTGTATGTGTCCTTGTTGTAGATTTTCCTTCATTTCCTGCCTGATAAAACGTTGTCACCAGGACAGGAAGTGAGGGGAAATCTCTCTAATGGAGCCCCAGATAGCAGTAAAAACCTGACAGGGGCTCTAATCCTCCCCCACTCCATCCAAATCTAGAACAATATGATTTGTCTAGACACACACTTTAATATCCACAATGAGAATTCCGACATTTCTGTCCTCACAGGTTCCTTTACATGACCAGTCCATGGATCTGTGATTGCTCCTCCCCCTCACTGTGATTGGCTGTGATGATTATCACTATGAATACAGCCAGTGCTAGTCTTGTTCCTATTGGTTATGATGTAGAGCACTGGTGGGCCAGATCAGGGTAATGAGCCAATCAGTGCCCAGCAGTGCTGCCAATCAGTGAAGGAGAAAAATTATATGTTTGCAAAATTGTATAACAAACTATGAAAAATGTTTTTTTTTCTTCAAAATATTCATTTTTTTTATTTGTTTAACAGAAAATAAACCCCCCCAGATGTGATTAAATACCAAAAGAAATCTCTATTTGTGTGAAAACAATGATAAAAATGTCCTCTGTGTACAGTGTTACATGACCGCGTAATTGTCATTCAAAGTGTAGTAATTGTAGTGTAGTAGTAATGCTGTATTATTAGTGTAGTAGTGGTATTAGTAGTATAGTAGTATAATAGTAGTGTAGTAGTGGTAGTAGTGTAGTAGTATAATAGTAGTAGTAGTAGTTGTAGTAGTGTAGTTGTAGTAGTAGTGTAGTAGTATAGTAGTATAGTAGTTGTAGTACTGTAGTTGTAGTAGTGTAGTAGTAGTAGTAGTATTAGTAGTGTAGTAGTATATAGTAGTAGTAGTGTAGTAGTAGTGTAGTATAATAGTAGTAGTAGTGTAGTAGTATAATAGTAGTAGTAGTGTAGTAGTATAATAGTAGTAGTGTAGTAGTATTAAGTGAAGTTTGTGGTGATAAGTAAAGTGTAGAAATGAATCAATAAGTATATAAATAGTAAATAGAAGGGATCACACACCTGACAAGTAAGTGTGGAGTACAGAATAGACAAATAACAAATCTTCTCTACTCTTCTCTCGATCTCTGGTAAAGTCCAAACATCGATCTACAATCACATCCGGTGTGTATAGAAGGGGCATCAAGTGAAAAGATAAATGACAATCCGAGTCTAATGATAAAATGACATAAAAAAAGAAATGTGAGAAATAAAAATCTGGGAATAAATCTCTTGTTCTCCTGGAGTATAAAAGGTGAAATTGTAAAGTCCAACAAGTGATAAACACTAATATGAATAAGTTCACATCTATAAGTTCATGAATTAAATCCGTGTGCAAAAAAGAAGCAACTTTCGATCGATGTGAAATTCCTCCAATCACATATATAATATCCGTGGTGCTCCACACGATTCCCCCACCTCTCACCTCAGATGGAGACCCCTACGGGTCCAGTCAAGTCTTCAGTATGGAAAAAAGCAGATCCCAGGACAACGATCGATTTCCAACGATTGTCCCAACAATAGCGGATTTTTGGGGGTGACTCCAGGCTTATCCGATGCGGTGAGGACATGAAATAAAAGAGGGGGGGCTCCATCGTGTAATATCTCCCAAAATGATTTTTATTAAAACAAAGAGTAACTTACAGTTTAAAATCAGATAATCCAGCAAACAGCAGAGAACTTCTGATCTCGGCCGCGTCCGGAAGTGACGACACCTGGCTCCTCCCTGACGCGTATCGTCACTGAAGACGTGACTTTATCAAAGGGTAATGGAGTCAGGTGACAAAGGTGTCTATTTATATAGTGGATCCCGCTGTCACATGACAAACAGCTGAGTAGTAAATACATCCTGTAGCTTGTAAGATAACAAACATTCATCTATCATAGTACAAGACTAATATTACAAATAGTAAAATGTAATCCACTAAGGGAACCTAAATACAGAAATATATATAAACACAAAGTAGAATGACCTCTGACCCGTCCTAAACAATGTCAGCAGGAAATGATGTATACAGGTCTCTGCAGACCATGAGAAATTACTAGTGACATCTAGTGGTGAAAATATAAAAGGCGATTCATCAGGACACAATTCATAGAACATCCTCAATAATAATTGGATGAAATGATCCCAATATCAGCGGAAATTCTATCAACGGCTATAACAATATTAATCAGCATAGAAAACCCCCGAGGGTTAACGCTGCGCTAAAAAAAGGAATGAATAATGAAGCATAAAGAAGCCGCCAGCACAAAAAAGTCCAATACTAAACTCCAATAACTGAAATAAAATAAAAAAGTGCAGCACTAAAATAATAATATGAAAGAAAAACCCTAGTTAGACTTACCGGTAACGGTATTTCTACGGGTCTTTCAGGACAGCACCTGGAGAGAGTGCAGCTCCACCCACTTTCCCAGGAAACACTGCAGTCAGTTTTTTCTTTAAAGACCGGACACTTCCACCATGGCCTCAGTTGTTCATAGAGTACCTCCAGCCATGCTGAAATTAGATAAGCAGAACATAGCAATAACACATCTTATAACCTTAAAATTTAGGGCGGGTCATCGGCGCTGTCCTGAAAGACTCGTAGAAATACCGTTACCGGTAAGTCTAACTAGGATTTTCTCCCTTCGTCTTTCAGGACAGCACCTGGAGATGATAAAAGAGTACTTACTCTAGGGTGGGACCACCGCCTGCAGGACCTTCCTGCCAAACGATTGTTCCGCTGCTGATAGCAAGTCCAACCTGTAGTGGCGGGTGAAGGTGGAGAAACTTGTCCACGTGGCCGCTTTACAGATCCGACCTGGGGAAGCCCCTGCCCTCTCTGCCCAGGACGTTGCTACTGCCCTTGTTGAATGGGCCACTACCCCCTTAGGGGGCTCTGCTCCTGAAGCTCTATAAGCTTCACTGATGGCCATTCTCAGCCATCTACCTATGGTGCCTTTGGATGCTCTATACCCCCTACGTGGACCAGAGAATAGAACAAAGAGAGAATCTGATCTTCTAAAATTTTTTGTTATCTCTATAAGGTGTAATAAACACCTTCTTACGTCCAGGGAATGGAAAGACCTCTCCTTAGCACTGGACGGGTTAGGACAAAAAGTAGGGAGAATTATCTCTTGTGCCCTATGAAATGCTGATGACACCTTCGGCAGAAAACCCGGGTCAGTTTTTAGCACTACCCGGTCCGGAAAAATATAACAAAAGGGTTCTCTTATGGAAAGAGCTTGTAACTCGCTTATTCTCCTAGCTGAAGTTACTGCTACTAACAGGACTATTTTTAACGACCATAGCCTGATTGATGCTTCCTCTGGAGGTTCAAAAGGCTCTTTGATTAGACCCCGCAGAACCACCGACAGGTCCCATCTAGGAAAAAACTTAAAAGGTATTGGCCTAGCTCTGGCCAATGCCCTGAAAAACCTAATAATGAGCGGCTCCCTAGATAATTGTCTCTCAAGGAAAACCGATAATGCAGCTACCTGTACCTTTAGGGTACTAGCTGCCAACCCCATCTCCATTCCCTCATGGAGAAATTCTAATACTGGAGCAATTTCTTGTGGTGAAAGTATCCTCGCTGCACACCAGCTATTAAATCGCTTCCATGTCTTGAAATAGATGGCCCTGGTAACCTCCTTACGACTATTCAGCAGGGTAGAGACCAGTTTATCTGAAAGGCCCTTATTTTTTAACATCTGCTCCTCAGTAACCACCCTGTCAACCTGAGATGCTGGGTATTCGGATGATGAAGGGGGCCCTGCGTTAGTAGATCCTTCCGCAGTGGAAGCGCCCAATAAGGTTCCACCGCCATCCTCTGTATTGTTGCGAACCAAGCTCGTTTGGGCCAGAAAGGGGCCACTAGAATCATACTCGTGTTCTCTTTCTGTAGCTTTTTTAAGACCAAGGGAATCATCTTAAAGGGGGGAAAAGCGTAGCACAACTGGAAGTTCCATGGCTGCGCTAATGCATCCACTCCCTTCGCCTGATCCTGCCTGTTTAGTGAGAAGAAGGCCTCTACTTTTGCATTCTTTTGAGATGCAAAAAGATCTATTTGGGGTACTCCCCATCTTTCTGTTAGTTTTTGGAAAGTTCCTGCGTTCAGACTCTTCCTTCAGATGTATTGCTGTTATGGATTTTAGATTGTTTTCTGCCCAGGCTAGAATCTGGAGTGCCAAGGATAGCAGAGCCCTGCTCCTTGTTCCTCCCTGCCTTGATATATATGCCACCGCTGTGGCATTGTCCGATAAAACTTGAACATGATGGCCCCGGACTGTCTTTTCGAAGGCCCATAAACCCAGGAGAATAGCCCTTAGCTCTCTCCAATTGGAGGACTTTCTGGCTTCCCAGTCTGTCCAACTCCCCTGAGCCATCTGCTCGTCCAGATGGGCACCCCAGCCCCAGGAACTTGCGTCCGTTGTTAGTCTTTTCTCCAAAGGAAAGCCCCATAGCAGACCCCTGTCCAGGTTTGAGCGATTTCTCCACCACCAAAGCTTCCTCTGAACCCGCGTAGGTATCTTTATTAATCTTTCCAGGGACTCCCCATAGGACCAACTCATTAAAATTGCCTGTTGAAGCTCCCTTGTATGTAGACGTGCCCACTGCACTGCTGGTATAGTTGCAGTGAGTAGCCCTAGGACCGACATAGCTGCTCTTATGGAGATAGACATATTTGTCTGTGTCCTCTTTACTGCCCCCTGAAGCTTCTCCATCTTCTCCTCGGGGAGAAAAATTCTCTCCTGGATGGAATCTATCGTGTAGCCCAGGAATAGTATGGTCTGAGATGGAATCAAGTTTGATTTCTCCTCGTTTATTATCCATCCTAGACCTACCAAGTGCCTCATTGTCTTTTCCAGATCCCTTACTAATAGGTCCTTTGTTTTGGCAAAAATTAGTAGATCGTCTAGATAAGGCAGGACTGATACTCCCTCTACTCTGAGTGGGGCTAAGGCCTCTGCCAGGATCTTTGTGAAAATCCTCGGAGAGGATGACAGCCCGAAAGGGAGAGCTCTGAACTGGAGAAGGAGGGTTGATTTCCCCAAATTTATCGCAAACCTTAGGTGCTTTTGCGATGTTGATGCTACTGGTACATGTAAGTATGCATCTCTCAGGTCTATGGACGCCATAAAACATTTTGGGGTCAGGAGACTCTTCACTGAGAATATTGTGTCCATCTTGAATTTTTTGTATCTGATAGTCTTGTTGAGAATCTTCAGGTTCAGGATGAGCCTGAATTTTCCCGAAGGCTTCTTCACAAGAAATATGTGTGAATAGCACCCCTGTTCTAATTCCCCGGGGGGCACGCTCATGATCACCTTTTGTAGCATCAATTCTCTCAGGATAGCTGTCATTGCTAGTGACTTTTCTGGGTCTCGGGGAGCCTGGGTTATGTAAAAACGCACAGGAGGAGGTTGAGAAAATTCCAGCCTGTAACCCTCCAGAATGGTCTTGAGGATAAACTGGCTGCTCGTTATAGTCTTCCACTGTGAAAAGAAGGTCTGTAGCCTTGCTCCCACAGTTGGATGACAGTCACTGGGTTTTTGTGCTTGTGGTCGGGGGGCGAAAAAGTACTCCTGGCTTGCCCCTCCCTCTTTGAGATCTCCAAGGCCTTTTATAGCCTGCCTCTTTGGTATCAGGGGTTTTCCGAAAAGCACGAAAATTCTTATTCCCTTGCGGAATCACCTTTTTCTTTATAGGGAAGGCCTTCTTTTTGTCAGCTGTTCTGTCAAGTATAGCTTCCAGCCCAGGGCCAAACACCAGATCACCCTCAAAGGGTAAACCACATAACTTTGTTTTTGAGGCCGTATCCCCTGTCCATGTCTTGACCCATAAAGCCCTGCGAGCTGAGTTTATCAGGGCTGTGGATCTGGCTGACATTCTGATTGATTCCGCTGAGGCATCTGCTATATACCCTACCGCCTTAGATAACACCGGGAGCGTATCTAGCAGATCTTTACGAGGCGTCCCCGCCTCAATGTGAGCTTTCAGCTGCTCCAGCCAGTGTTCCAGATTTCTGGCTACCACTGTTGAAGCCATGGCAGGTTTCAAATTTGCCAAAGATGAATCTCATGCCTTCCTTAATAGGGAGTCTGCCTTTTTATCCATGGTATCCTTAAGGATACCCATGTCCTCAAACGCCAGGTCAGTATTCCTTGATACCTGGGAAAACGCTGCGTCCAGTCTTGGTTTTTTGTTCCAGATATGCGAGCTATCCTCATCAAACGGAAACCTCCGCTTGAGGGATTTAGAAAAGAAGGGGGCTCTCTCTGGATCCTTCCACTCCCTCTTAATGGTTTCTGATAGGAATTTATGTACAGGAAAAACCCTGTGTTTTTCCTCCCCGAGGCCCTGAAACATTTTATCATGTAGGGATAGCTGAGCCTTATCCTCTGTGATGTTAAGGGTAGTATGAATTGTTCTTAGTAGATCATCTACCTCCTCAAGGGATAGTTTGTATCTAGAAGAAGGAGAAGAAGCTTCATTCACTTCTTCCGCTTCCTCGTCAGAATTTAGTAAAACGTTACATTCTTCCTCCTCTGAGTCGCTGCCCACTCTGGATGCTGAAACAGAGGATTGAGAACGCGGCACCATACTGCTATGCGCCGTTGGACGCCTATCCAGGACTCAAAGGTGTCTGCCAGTTCCTTCCTGAAAGAGCTCAGCAATTCCCCTTGCTGAGTTGCCGGACTAGCGGGAGCTGTCTCCTCCTTAACTATGTCCGCAATACAAGATTTGCATAATATTTTGGTCCAGGAATCCCTCAGTAACCCCTTACATGAGGGACATTTCCTTTTAACAATAGGGGAGACATGCTTGGTCTTTTCTTTAGCCTTCTGCAATATCCCAAGGGAACAAATGACATTTGCTGAACCATATTCCACCAAAACAGTTTACATGCTGTATACAAGGAACACAGAAAAAAACCCACCAAGGAAGTTAACCCTTTAACCCCTAAGTCTTGTTCCACAGCCGGTGAATCACCCCACAGATCCACCTTAAACCAGATAATCAATCACTTATCCTTCCATTAGTAATCCGGAAAAAGTGATCTGCAGGCTCCCCTTTTTTTTTTTTTTAAGGAAGGGAATTTATATACATAAATATCACAACTGCCCATAGAGTAATAACAGTGATCCATGTCCCTGCTTACCTGAGCCTGGCTGATTGGTGTGGCTCCTGCTCCTGCCACCGCCATCTGATCGTCCTCCATTGCTGACAGGACAAACAGAGGCGTCTGTGCTCTTTTTATTTAATTTTAATTCACCGCTGTGAGGGCCGGAAATGACATCAGCCGTAGAGACCGCCCCCTTCCTCCTGCGTTCCAGCGGCCGGAACCGGAAACCGCGTCGCACCGCTCGAGGCCCCGCCCCCGGTCGGAAATGACGCGCTCGCCATCCGAACCCGGAAGGCGTGCGGTCAGCAGAGTAGACGCCGTTCGCTACTCCACAGCCCTGCCGCCGGTCTTGAAGGAGCGGGACCCTCGCAGCCTGGCTCTCGCCGAGCATGAAGAGGAGGGGGCACCGGAGAATCCCCCACACATCAGGGAGGATGCTGGGCTGTCTCTAAAGAGAAAAAATCGACATCAACTGGTATGCCTCCTACTTTCACCACCTGGAGAAAGCGCAGCACACCCCTGGTTCCCTGCAGCGCTTCCACCATGGCGGAGGAAACACTACAACTGAGGCCATGGTGGAAGTGTCCGGTCTTTAAAGAAACTGACTGCAGTGTTTCCTGGGAAAGTGGGTGGAGCTGCGCTCTCTCCAGGTGCTGTCCTGAAAGACGAAGGGAGAAAATGATATTAAACAAAATTCTCAGAAAAACAATTATTAAATATGTAAAGGAGCTAGCACATCGGAAGTGACTAAGGGTGATAGTCCATCAAACATTAACAAAAATAAAAATGAAAAATAAAAAATAAAAAAAATGAAGAAATGAATAATAAAGGTAGTGGTGAAAACAAGTCTCACATAGAAAACTAAGGCAGATATCCCTCTGCAGGGACACGTAGATCCTCCAATGTCTCCGATCCTTCAATCAGAGGGATTAATCTGTCTGATTTTATGACCCTGCTCTTTGGGGGGTCCACCAGCTCTGGAAAGGGTTCTCATATATAGAGCTTCACTTCCAGGTTGGGACCCCTTTTTTGTCAGTTGTGGGATTAAAGGGGAAGGCGATCACCCGGAATTCCTACCTGTTGTGGTCCTCATTGCCCAAATGTCCCCATTCCTCCACATATTGATCAATTGTCTACACATTTTAAAGGACACAATTTCCTGCACTATTGATACATATGGACATTTACTTTCAATATTCAATTTATTTACTGCATATCTTTGTATTATTTGCTTGATTTATTTTCTTTGTTTCACTTCCACTTGGTCTCAGATTATTCAACTTAGTGCAACTTTATTTATAACTGTACACTAGCACCATTAGATATTAGATGGTTTTTGGTTGCTGCTCTTTACTTTATTCTAAGCGCGGTATTTTCTTCATTTTATATTTAAATCCAATTCTAGGTTATGTCCTCATGGGAACAAAGTCCGCATTTCATGGATCCATCTGGACTCTGATTGGCTGATCACTTTATTGTCTCCTCTCCAATGTGGATCTCTATTATGTACTTCTGTATAATGTCTGGACAGGTTATGTTTTATATTCTGGACATGTTTCCTCAATCTTTTCCAGAATTCCCTTTTTGTTCTGCCGATATATCGGATGTGACACGGGCATTCTAACAAACACACCACCCCCTCCGTCCGGCAGGAAATGAAGTCTTCAATCTCATATTCTTTGGTGGTGACAGTGGAGGTAAAATTAGACTTCTTTTTCTTGTTCTCTTTAGTGTGTTGAGAGGCGTAACAAACTCTTAGACCCCTTTCACACCGGGGCGGGGGCGGCGTCGGCGGTAAAATGTCGCTATTTTTAGCGCCGCTTTACCGTAATTTTAGCGGTGATTTTCGGCCGCTAGCAGAGGCAGTTTGACTCCCCTGCTAGCAGCTGAGGAAAGGGTTCAAACCACCACAAAGCGCTGCTGCCGGCGGTATAGACGCGCTGTCCTATTCATTTCAATGGGGAGCAGCGGTGGAGGAGGGGCATACACACCGCTCCTTCACCGCTCCACAGATGCGGCTAGCAGGACTTTTTTTGGCATCCTGCCAGCGCACCGCTCCAGTGTGAGAGCCCTCGGGGGAGGTCTTTCAGGGCGCTTTGCAGGCGATATTTTTAGTGCTGTAGCCCCTGTAAAGTGCCCCAGTGTGAAAAGGGTCTTACAGGGATAATATCTCTTCCCCTCAAATAAAGAGAACTTCTTCTTAGTCGGGGGATGGGGTAGATTTTTTGCTAAGCGGTCTCTAAGGGTCGGTGCCTCCGATAGGTGAATCTGGGCTTCTCAGGGAGAATGGCACTAAGATGACGATCTGCTCTTACAATCTCCCAATCTTTCCTCACAATTCTTTCCATTTCTTTGTGTTGGATATTGAAATCGATCACCAATTATCGAGTATTCTTCTTCTCTGTATTTATCACGATGTCCTGTATCAGTTTATCTCTATCCAATGCAGAAACGTCTCTTATTCTTCCATCAATAAAATCAGGACAGTCCCCCTTCTAAAGAAATCTCTCCAATTAATTCCTGGGAATTCTCTTTGGTTCTTCTTCTAATGAATTGTCCTTTTGGTAGGTTGTCCATCCAGGGTGTATAATGGCAGCTCTACAAAGGTAAGTAGCTCTTCCAGTCTCCAGGCTTGGAATAGGTCTGGGGAGTCTCACTTCTGTCTTCTTTCTTTATCAGTCCAACAAGTGGATTTCTTCATCGTTTATCTCCCAGGTGAGATTTTGATTTTTATCGTTGTTATTTAGGTGGAAACAGAAGTCAGTGAGACTTTCTCTGTCTCCTCTCCAAACAACGATGATATCATCTATATAACGATCGATGGGAACTCTTTATATAGAGCCTCTTCCTCCCATTCAGACATATACAGGTTGGATACACTCCGCACATATCTTGTACCCATTACAATCCCGCCATACTTGTCTGAAGAACGTTTTCTGGTACCAGAAATAATTAGACTCCAGACTAGATCTCAATCAGTCCAGAATAATCCTCCTTGGTTTACATTTCAGGTCACTTAGACCTCTCAGTGCCCATTCGGTCTCTTGAATCTCTTCCTCATGATCGATGATCGTATAAAGAGACGTGACATTGGGTGTTGCCATATACACCGGTCCATCGGTCACAGTGATGTCATATAATAATTGGATGAGATGTTTGGTGTCTCTGAAGTATGACCTGGTTTTATCACTACAGGTTGTAAGAACCAGCCAATATATTCTCCAATCCTCACACCCACTGATTGGATCCCATTGACGATCGATCTTCCAGGGGGTTTATTTTTATGGATCTTCAGTAATGTGTAGATGATCGGAATCCTACATGTATGAGGTTGGAGGGATTTTGTTTCTATAGACTCTTCTGAGTTCCTCTCTGTAACCCCCTCACCGATCCCTTCCTGTATCTGGTTGTGGGATTTCTGGACGATTTCTGGTAGGAGGTTTCATCGATCAATTGTCTATTTACTTCTTCTTTATAGACAACCATCGATCAAATGACTATAGCTCCTCCTCCTTTATCTGCCTGCCTTATCACCATCTCTTTTCTGTCCTCCAGTGTTTTTATATCTCCCGGGTCATAGACTTTCTTCATTATCAGATCTTCGAGATGTCTCCGTCCTTTCCTATCGGTGGAGTAAAGAGAGATTTGTTACACACCGGATGTGATTGTAGATCGATGTTTGGACTTTACCAGAGATCGAGAGAAGAGTAGAGAAGATTTGTTATTTGTCTATTCTCTACTCCACACTTACTTGTCAGGTGTGTGATCCCTTCTATTTACTATTTATATACTTATTGATTCATTTCTGTACTTTACTTATCACCACAAACTTCACTTATTCCGATATTTTATCTGTGGGGAAAACTTTATATGTTGTCATCTCCTCCCCCATCATTATATATCCCATTCTATACAGATTGGTTCCCACATTTCTTTATACTGCAGTAGTAGTAGTATAATAGTAGTAGTGTAGGAGTAGTAGTGTAGTGTAGTAGTAGTGCTGTAGTAGTAGAGTAGTGTAGTAGTAGTGCTGTAGTAGCAGTAGTACCCTGTTTCCCAGTAAATAAGACCTAGCGTGATTGTCAGTGATGGCTGCAATATAAACCCTACCCCCCAAATAAGCCCTAGTTAAAGTCCTTGTAGGTCTTATTTTCAGGGTAGGGCTTATTTTCAGGAAAACAGGTTAGGGCTTATTTGGGGGGTAGGGCTTATATTGCAGCCATCACTGACAATCACGCTAGGCCTTATTTTCGGGGAAACAGGGTAGGTGTAGTGAAGTAGTAGTAGTAGTAGTACTGTAGTAGTAGTATAGTAGTTGTGTAGTAGTGTAGTGTAGTACTGTAGTAGTATTGTAGTAGTAGTATAATAGTAGTAGTGTAGTAGTAGTAGTGATGTAGTAGTAGTGTATTAGTAGTGTAGTGTAGTGTAGTAGTAGTGTAGTATAGTAGTGTAGTGTAGTAGTAGTGTAGTTTAGTAGTGTAGTAGTAGTAGTGTAGTTTAGAAGGGTAGTGTAGTTTAGTAGTAGTAGTAGTGTAGTATTATTAGTAGTAGTAGTGTAGTTTAGTAGGGTAGTGTAGTTTAGTAGTAGTAGTGTAGTATTATTAGTAGTAGTAGTGTAGTTTAGTAGGGTAGTGTAGTGTAGTAGTAGTAGTGTAGTATTATTATTAATAGTAGTATTATGGGGCGTACACACGGGCAGACTTTGCGACCGGACTTTCCGACTGACTTTTGACAGACTTCCGACTGACTTTTTTTACGGGTCACATCAAAAGTGGGTACATAGGACAAAAAGCAGCTAACGCGTTTCACATCAATGAATGCTTACTAATAGCTCAGGAACAGTTATCACAACTGAGGTATATAAAGGGAGGTGGTTAATCAAAGACGTGTGTAATACCTGGAGATAAAACACTGAACCAGGCGGATAAAGAGCACACCTCTCAGAATCCACACGAGTTGTGATAACCTGGGAATGCCCAATTACAAGGATAAGCAGACAAAAAATTAATTGGATATAAGAAAAAAATAAATTAAAAAAAACACACAATATATGTATTTGTGAATTTTCATAGAATGAAGTAACATGAAATACAATCATGCAAAACTGAGCAGTCACGAAGCAATAACACGATGTAGCAATACATAAGAAATGAAAATGAAAAACAAATAATAAAAGTAAAAAACAAACATATAATTTGTTATGTTTATAATAAATGGTGTCACTGTACCAGACATGATCTAAACACCTGCAAATATAGAAGAGTAAAGTATTTAAAGGTCCGTCCGTCAAATGAAACTCCATTAAATATCATAACATCAGACATGCTAGGAGGTATTATTCTTCATGAGCCCAACCCCCATACACCAGACGAGTGTCCAGAAACACTAATAGTATGGAGCTAACACTGGAGCAGATCGGAACGGGACTGCCAGAGATCATCGGAAGGTCCGTTGGCATGGACCATAGGGTGAGTACATGGATTGAAAACTGGCTACAAGGGCGAGTTCAGAGGGTGGTGATAAATGGGGAGTACTCAGAATGGTCAGGGGTGGGTAGTGGGGTTCCCCAGGGTTCTGTGCTGGGACCAATCCTATTTAATTTGTTCATAAACGATCTGGAGGATGGGATAAACAGTTCAATCTCTGTATTTGCAGACGATACTAAGCTAAGCAGGGCAATAACTTCTCCACAGGATGTGGAAACCTTGCAAAAAGACCTGAACAAATAAATGGGGGAGGGGCAACTACATGGCAAATGAGGTTCAATGTAGAAAAATGTAAAATAATGCATTTGGGTGGTAAAAATCTGAATGCAATCTATAGACTGGGGGGAGAACCTCCTGGGGGGATCTAGGATGGAAAAGGACCTGGGGGTCCTAGTAGATGATAGGCTCAGCAATGACATGCAATGCCAAGCTGCTGCTAACAAAGCAAACAGAATATTGGCATTAAAAGGGGATCAACTCCAGAGATAAAACGATAATTCTCCCGCTCTACAAGACTCTGGTCCGGCCGCACCTGGAGTATGCTGTCCAGTTCTGGGCACCAGTCCTCAGGAAGGATGTACTGGAAATGGAGCGACTACAAAGAAGGGCAACAAAGCTAATAAAGGGTCTGGAGGATCTTAGTTATGAGGAAAGGTTGTGAGCTCTGAACTTATTCTCTCTGGAGAAGAGACGCTTGAGAGGAGATATGATTTCATTGTATAAATACCGGACTGGTGACCCCACAATATATAAATACCGGACTGGTGACCCCACAATATATAAATACCGGACTGGTGACCCCACAATATACAAATACCGGACTGGTGACCCCACAATAGGGATAAAACTTTTTCGCAGAAGAGAGTTTAATAAGACTCGTGGCCACTCATTACAATTAGAAGAAAAGAGGTTTAACCTTAAACTACGTAGAGGGTTCTTTACTGTAAGAGCGGCAAGGATGTGGAATTCCCTTCCACAGGCGGTGGTCTCAGCGGGGAGCATTGATAGCTTCAAGAAACTATTAGATAATCACCTGAATGACCGCAATATACAGGGATATACAATGTAATACTGACACATAATCACACACATAGGTTGGACTTGATGGACTTGTGTCTTTTTTCAACCTCACCTACTATGTAACTATGTAACCGATAGAGTCTGTGGCAGTCATTCCCAAATCAAGTGTCCAGAAAGCATAATTAAACTATATCTCAATTAAACTAATGCCCCGTACACACGGTCGGATTTTCCGATGGACATTGTCCAATCGGAGCGTGTTGTCAGAAATTCCGACCGTGTGTGGGCGCCATCGGACATTTTCTATCGGATTTTCCGACACACAAAGTTGGACAGCAGGAGATAAAATTTTACGACAACAAAATCCGATCGCGTCAATTCCGACCGTGTGTGGCCTGTTCCGACGCACAAAGTGCCACGCATGCTCAGAAGAAATTCCGACACGGGACAGCTCGTTCTGGTAAACTTAGCGTTCAGAATGGATACAGCACTTTCGTCACGCTGCAATGTAAAAAATGGTTTAATACAGCGCACTCTCTTCTTCTTATAATGTGACAAGAATTAAGTCGTTTTGCTGCTCATATTCACACACACTTCTCACAAACTTCTCTCTTTACTATTTATCGGGATTCCCTCAATATATTTTGATTTCTCACATCTGACCACATTATTTTGTTTTTGTTTTTTTGGGGTTTGGATTTTTTTGAAGGGTTTTTTTTTATTTGGGATTTTTATTTGTACTCCCTAAAATTTTTGAGTGTGTTTTTTGTGTCAAGTTCCCACAACACCATTGATATGTTGTTCTATTTAATCTGTAGGAGGAGATTGTTTGGTGTTGGTGTCCCTTGTTAATTTCACATTTTATGTTAGAAATGTACCTGAATACTCACCAACAAACTGTCCTTTTTGGATGAAAACACACACAGGAGAGTAGAATTTCACAACAAAAATTTTTATTAAGGGCTCACAACTAAACAAAGAGGGAGGCAACGCTGGAGAAACTGCAGAAGTGGGCGAAGCCTTGGACCCCCAGGGCAGACATCAATTATTTAAAAGCAAAATTGGTGGCCTGAGGAGTCCATATCTTAGGGAGGGCAGTCTGGCCCAGAAGTCCCAGAGATCCGGAAAGCAGCAGATGACATCTGTGTCCCCAGGCTGTGCTCATACGAGAGACCGCATCTTCTGTCAGACCAGACTGAACCCAGGGCAATCACTCTCAGGTCTTCTTTCCACGCTTCCTTCCAGGCTGTGGCTGTGGTGGTGGAGTTGTGGCAGCAGGAGGAGGAGGAGGAGGAGGATGGTCCAACTCAACCACGTCGGTCTTGGGTGTTAGTTCTCCACTCACCCCCTTTGTTAGGACTTTATAAAGCAGTTGCTCACACAGGAGGCATTGACTCTCCTGCATGCCCTGCAGTTTGGTGGCAGCCATGCAGGCAAAGGCCTCTTCAGGACTGGGGAAGGCTCTGAGGGACGCCAAAGCCTCCTGAATTAGCCTGTATGCTGAATCCTGCATGGGAGTCGTCTTCCTCGCTCTTTTGTATGGAAGGCGGAGGGGAGGAACCTGAGACTCAGTCAGGCTTCTCTTGGCTGACACTTAGCCCCGCCTCCTCCTGACTGCCACTAATCCCCGCCTCCTCCTGGCTGAGGTCTTCCTGTGTATGAAAAAGGGACATTGATTTATTATTTTATTCATCAATCAGAAACAATTTTCAGCTCATGACAAATTGAATGTTAACAAATATAACAGACTATCATTCTGAGCCCAGCAGTTTTCATTCTTGTCCCAATTTTGGGTGCCCACTACTGTCTATTGATATGTAAAACACTTTATTTTAATCAGCAATTAGTGATCAATAATAACATCTATAGTAAACATCATTTATTTATTGACCAGAAATCTGTAGAGGAATGCTATACCTGACTCCAGCTGGGCTCCTCCACTTCTTCCTGGCTGGAAGGCCCAGGTTGGACATCGGAAGCCTCAGCTGGGGTGGAAGGAAGAGTGGAAGGAAGGGTGGAGAGGGATTCCCTGACTTCAGTGTGGTCTGACAGAAATCGCAGTCTCTCATAGTACCAGAGCCTGGGGACATAAACGTCATCTGCTGCAGCTCCGGACCTCTGGGAATCTGTGACCTTCTTGCGCTCCCTAAGATAAGTGCTCCTCAGGCCACCAATTTTGGTCTTTAAATAGGGGATGGTTGCTGTGGGGACCACCGGCGTCACCAACTCCAGCAGTCTCTCCAGCGCTGCCTGCCTCTTTTGTTTATGGTTATAGTGGGGGTGTCTCACCTGCCACAGACAGGGCAGCTCCCTGTATTTGTCTATGAACAGGGGGAGGAAGTTGTGGTCATTGAAGCCATCCATTTTATCTGTAAGACACAAGACAAACCCTAATGTCAGGCCAAACTCTCCTAATCTTGTTACAATATAGGCCTCAATCTAGAAGCAGTATAGGCGCAAGTTTAGATCTTACCTTCGTTATCACGATCGGCGCCTCCGATGCTCCTTCCTCTGCTCACAGATCGTACATACTACGCACGTGTGTTATGCTTTATACACACTGCGCATGCGTGTAACTCCGCCCGCCCCTGACGTTCTTTCTAGTCTTTTTCTCCGCCCCTTTTCGTTCTGCACAGTGGGGGAAGAGCACATGGTGGAGACACAGCAGGTGCGTGATTGTAGCAACGAGGAGGAGGAAAGCCCGGATCCAGACATGTCCCAATCCAGAAGGAGATTTAAGGCCTCAAATATGTCCTTTGGGGAGATGTTGGAGATGGTGGACATCCTGAAGAAGGCCGACTATGATGGAAAGTATGGACCTTACCCCAACCCCAATGTCCGAAAGGCCAAGATCATGGCAAAAGTGGTCAGGAGTCTGCACCGGAAATTTGGGGTACGACGATCGAAAGATCAGCTCAGGAAGCGGTGGTCGGACTTCAAATTACGAGAACATGAGCAGTACAGAAAGATCCGGAGAGTGCTGCAAAAAAGTAAGTAGTTGTGCTGTGTTCCTATTCTTTATGTTTATTACGTTCGTGCTGCTCCATGTGCTTTTCTTAAAAGTGTACATTTTAAAATGGCAACTTTCATGTTCATGGGCACATTATTCGTTCGTATCAAACATTTTTCTTTTGGCCTAGAAAACACCATTGTTTAGGCCATATGCATTTGGCCACCATTTTTACACCCTACTTGTCTGAAACGAATTGGGTTGTGTAGATGGCTTTGTTACTAGAATGAAATGCAAACTAGATTGTGTGTAAGGAGAGGACACACAGCAGTTGTTTTCACATCTGGACACTGGAGCACTAGTGTGGGACACAAGAACACCATTTTTATTAGGGGGGCCACACAGGTGCTCCAGTGTATACTATAGGGGGGGGGGGGGGGGGCTACATCTATGAAGCTTGTACCAAACAGGTAAAGTATTGCAGCTTGACAAAGGGCACTGAAAATGCTACATTTTTTAACTCTGCTAAAATTGACAATTGTACCCCACTTCCAAGCAATGTTTCCTATTTATAGTTCTGCCATCAAATATCTGTGTGCTAATTATACCATTTTTGTTTAACATAGGGGAGAAAAGACTCGGAGGACACCCCTCATCCGAGGAGACCACAGACCCCCCACCTATGGAAGAAGGGGAAATCCCCCCAACCCAAGAAGAGCAGGAGGAAGAAGAAGACATGGTGGAAATTGGCACCACAACAGGTGAGTGTCTGCGACCACAGGCTCAGATAAGAGATGGATGGCGGCATTTTTTGATACCTTTTTTTTGGGGTTCCTCTCTTTTTAGGTGATCGTGAGGTTGTGGATCCAGATCCTTTCACATCCGAAAGTGGCCAGATCCTGATCGGGGAGATCATGGGGTGTAATTTACAATTGGAAATCATCAAGCAAAACATCAATGATGTTATTCCAAAAAATAAAAACATCATTGATGTTTTGGGGCGAGTTTAAAGCCCCTCCAAATCACTTTGTTTTTTTGTGTGCTACAATGTGAAAAATGTTTTTGTGATTTTTCCAACAGCCAAATTTGGAGGATGCACACAGTGTGCCAACATGTGCTATCTGCCATCACGGGAGATCAATGGACACGTTTTGGGGGTGCAACCCCTTCCTCAATAACAAACTAGCTGAGAGGAAGGGCTTTCCCCCCCAAAACACGTCCCTTGATCCCCCGTGATGGCAGATAGCACATGTTGTCATTCGTAAATTGGTGTGCATCTTCCAAATTTGGCTTTTCCAGGGGTGATTTCCCCCCATCTGAACGCAATATCAAACACAGTTCCTAAATACTCATGTCTGATATTGCCTTCAAGTTCTACCAAATGTGAACTTTGTAAGATCAAGATTTGTGTCTTTCTTGTTGGTTTTACACAGGCCAGTTTTATCTTACATGGACATTTCTATTTGTGATAATGTCACCCCAAAAATTGTTATCCAAAAAACATATTGGTTTGTTTTCAAAACCTTTGGTAAATGCACATGTGATTGTGCAGGTATTAAAAAGTGTGTTAATCAAGAATGTGTGGATTATTGTCTCAACGCTACAACACTTTGGTGGTGATGTAATTGTTTTTTTCCGTGAACATGGGGGTTATTTACTAAGGGCAAATCCTCTTGGCACTACAAGTGCAGTTTCAGTGCATTTGCAAGTGCACTTGTAGTGAAAAGTGTCTTTGCATTTAGTAAATAACAGCCAACAGTGCTTTGTATAAGGTTACACAATCACGACATTTTCAGGACTCCACACATTTCTGTCAGGGTCAGCTAAAACAAACACAAGCAGTAAATGTCCACAAAGAATTTTTTTTTTTTTGCTTTTTTATTATAAAAAGGCTTCACATATTTGCTGGCATATTGATGGCCCCCCTACCCGCAAAGAACTCCAGGTATCGTAACCGGCCATCACGGGCACTCAGGGAGGGCAAGCCAGGACGGGCGCTTTCAAGCGCCGTCAGTGTTTCAGGTATCACTCTGGCCTCAGGCCTAACTGAGCCAGCATAGTTGGCCGAATGTTTCCTTAAAAAATTATGGAGAACACAGCACTCCAGTATAATATGGTTCAGTTTATACTCCGCCATATGGATAGGTGTCAGAAATAGTCGGAACCGGCTGGCCAGGATTCCAAATGTGTTCTCCACCACTCTTCTGGCTCTGGCCAGCCGGTAATTAAAAACCCTCTGTTCCGGGGTGAGGGTCCTCATTGGGAATGGCCGCATCAGGTGGTCCCCCAGCGCAAACACTTCATCAGCAACGAACACGAATGGGAGTCCTTCCACATTGTCCTCTGGAGGTGGCAAGTCCAAGCTGCCATTCTGGAGATGCCTGTAGAACTCCGTCTGGGAGATGACTCCACCATCGGACATCCGGCCATTCTTCCCCACGTCCACATACAAGAAGTCGTAATTAGCCGACACCACCGCCAACATCACTATACTATTAAACCCCTTGTAATTATAATAGTACGACCCTGAGTTGGGTGGTGGGACGATGTGGACGTGTTTCCCATCAATTGCCCCTCCGCAGTTAGGAAAGTCCCACCGCTGGGCAAAGTGGCAGGCCACAGTCTGCCATTCCTGTGGCGCTGAAGGAAACTGTTGAGGAAAAAACAAGAAACATTACTATTTTTTCACAGAAACATGGCAAGCAGATTATACACAAACATTATGGGGCAACCTCCAGATAGCATTTATTAAGGGGAATTTAACAACAACAAAGTATAAGGTACACCTATCATATTCCCCCTCCCCCCTCATGGGCCATTTCTAACATTATAGGGGGGGATCTTGGACAGGTAACCCTCTTCACTTCATTGAGAGATGAATGCCTAAATAATGGGTATTACTTGGAACAGCCCCTCCTTAGTTACACTATTGGCAGCCCACTGGACAGGTAAGAAGTGTCATAATACAAAGATATAAATACACATTGTACACATTTGAGGACATTTGGACATTCTGCTATTACCTATCAAGATAATAATAGGATACAAAAACTTTAAACAGTACCATTGGAAAGTATACAGGCAGGCCCTTGCACTACATGCTTTGTGTAATTCATCCATAAATCTGACCAGTAAAGAGGTGGGTATAGTGTGTATGGGTTTGGCAAAGTCAGCAGATAGATGATTGAGGATAGATAGAAAATTGGGATCAGCTGACTTAGCAGTTGGGGGGAGGGAGGGTTACAAAAAATTTGGGGACACCACAAAAAAAGCCTCTGGCACTCTGCCTGAATTTAAATCAAAAATTACATTTACAAACATTTTAGGGGGTGTTTGGGGTAAAGCACTACTATGGAGCTGATAAAATACATTGTTAAGTGACTACATGAGGTGAATATAGGGCAGGAGACACCATGCTGGGGAGGTTATTGAAGGGCAAATATGTATGAAGGACCTAAAATAATAATTACATACAAATCCAGCATGCATGAGGACAAAGGGGACATTCACAGCATATTACAATCATGGTAATTAGGGAATGAGGAAAGAAATACAATATATTAGCAAACATTCAATACAATAAAATTTGATATTAAAGGATAAAAATCTTACCTTCATATACTCCTTCTGCAGAACCTGGATGATGGCAGAACAGGTCTCTGGGATAATGATCCCCAGAGCCTGGGGGGAGATGCCTGTCGAGAACTTCAAGTCCTGCAGACTTCTCCCTGTCGCCAAGTACCGCAGGGTAGCGACCAGCCTCTGCTCCGGAGTGATGGCTTGCCTCATGCAGGTATCCTGCCTGCTGATATAGGGGGTCAGCGAAGCCAACAAACGGTGAAATATGGGGTCCGTCATCCTGAGAAAATTCCTGAAATCATCAGGATTATTCTCACGGATCTCACGGAGCAAAGGCATATGAGAGAACTGGTCACGCTGAAGCAACCAATTCTTGGTCCATGAACTCCTCCCCACCCTGTTCATGGACTGGACTTGTGTCAAGGTCAGGACCCCAACACCAAGCCCCCGCACAGCACGAACTCTACGAGGAGTATGTATACGAAACATGGCTAGAAAACGGTCGGCTGCTCAGAACGAAGTAACAGAACGCACTGAAGAACAGCAAGGCCTGTGAAGAGCGACCTGAAAAACAGTAACGAACGAACAAGAATACAATGACTACTTAAAGTCACGCGGAACTTGCTTGCACACACTGAAGAGCAGATACAAACCCACAAGCACAAACTGAATGGCAGAAAACGATCTGAAAACCACGAGTCTGAAATAGCGCAAATCGTCTCTCACTAAACTTTTACTAACACGAGATTAGCAAAAGGAGCCCAAAGGGTGCCGCGCTTGGTTCTGAACCGGCCTTTTCTAGTCTCGTCGTACGTGGTGTACGTGACCGTGTGGTTGGCGATCGGAAATTCCGACAACTTTGTGCGACCGTGTGTAGGCAAAACAAGTTTGAACCAACATCCGTCGGCAAAAATCTGAGGATTTTGTTGTCGGAATGTCCGAACAAAGTCCGACCGTGTGTACGGGGCATAAGTGTGGAAGCAACAGCGTGACGCTGGTTGGAAGTGTTTGCACTCCACCTGCGTTCCAGAAGGTCCGTACCCAGAAGTTTACCTACTACACTATGGGAGCCTTCTATTCCTTTCTCTATGAGGGAGCTACTATGAATATATTTTAACCACAAAAACGGAGAACGGGGACTACCCTGGATGTCTTATATGATCGTGGTGGAGAGGAGATCTTGGTCGAGATATTCTATGCTGTTTGCCCCTTCTGGGGTTGCTGGATTCGGTGAGTGGGGACCCTTGAGGGGGAGCTCAAAAGTCACTAAGTTCATCTGAGAGCACCCCAGTCACGGTTTTTCTTGAAGGAAAAGTTTTGAACACTGGTTTCTGAAGAGATTCATCACCCTATGGACTATGATCACTAATTACTAATTAATTTGTATATATTTTGCACTAATTAGGCAGAGGTGCACTTTTATGTTTTTGGCCTATGCTAAGCCACTATTATCTATGGTGGTTTTCTCTTTGAAGATCTGTCACAAATTTAGGTGTTTAGTCTACACCCTCTTATTTAGTGTGTTCACAGTCATGATTTTTTATGATTTTGTATAACTATATCACCTAAGATTGCTCTTATTTGCATAATAACAACTTTTGGTGATAGCATGCACCACCAATAGGGGTTACGGTGGGGTTATAAAATGCTTTAGATATTTGGTATAGTCTACACTAGGATACTAAGGGATCACAATAACTCTTCCCCCTCCCCCAATATACCATCCCATATAATCCTACAGGAAGCGCCATACCCCATTATAAATTTTAGGTACTATTTCCTTCTCTACCTTCTTTTGCATATAAACAGTTCATTAGCACGTTGGTGTTTTCTCACCCATCCACTGATCTTTATCGACCGACACAGAGCCGGAGTAATCTTTTCTTATCGCTCGATCCCTGAAGAGCAGAGAAGAGGGGGGTCAGAGGGGCCTCTCACACCACTAATGTCCCGGCCCCCATCAGCTGTTCCTCCTCCAGAAGAGAGGGGGAGAAGAGACTTCCACATCTCCGGCTCCACCGCCATCAATCACTACAGCAATCTCATCTGTCTGTCAGGGGTGGGAAAGCTCGAGTCACGTGGAGAACACTTGGCTGCGTACCGCACACCGCCCGCTGTGTACCGGAGGATCGGAAGCTCCATGATCCGGGATCACTCGGGCACAGGCATCAGAGACGGCACCTGTCCACCCCAACATCTGCGCCGTTCACCGCTCAGCTCCAGTGTGCAGCGTCTCCTCGTTCGGGTGGAAGGATATCTTGGGAGAAGGAGAGGGAATGGTGGCGCGCCTCACTCACTCACACCTATGTCCTCATCCGGTCACACCAAAACTGACTTATCCCTGAGTGTGCTATATACCGTCTCCTCATTGGTTAGAGGGAGTCGTGCTTTAATCTGGTTACTTGCCATATATTTTTTGATGTTCAAACTCCTGACATACTTTTGTATTCCTATGTAGGTCTGGAATTTATCCACATTTTTTGTTTTTTAGGCCTTTATCTAGAACCCCAATCTCTTCTTGTGTGAGTGGGGTGCCGCTTAAATTGAAAATACCTTCTCCTTTTCACTAGGGACGAGCCGAACACCCACCGGTTCGGTTCGCACCAGAACCTGCAAACGGACCGAAAATTTGCACAAAATTTAGAACCCCATTGACGTCTATGGGACTCGAACGTTCGAAATCAAAAGTGCTCATTTTAAAGGCTAATTTGCATGGTATTGTCCTAAAAAGGGTTTGGGGACCCGGGTCCTACCCCAGGGGACATGTATCAATGCAAAAAAAACTTTTAAAAACGGCCGTTTTTTCGGGAGCAGTGATTTTATTGATGCTTTAAGTAAAAAAAAAAAAAAAAGTGAAATATTCCTTTAAATATCGTACCTGGGGTGGGTCTATAGTATGCCTGTAAAGTGACGCGTGTTTCCCGTGTTTAGAACAGTCCCTGCACCAAATGTAATTTTTAAAGGAAAAAATCTCATTTAAAACTGCTTGCAGGTTTAATGTAATGTCGGGTCCTGGCAATATGGATGAAAATCAGTGAGACAAACGGCATGGGTACCCCCCAGTCCATTACCAGGCCCTTTGGGTCTTGTATGGATATTAAGGGGAACCCCGCACCCAAATTAAAATAAGGAAAGGTGTGGGGCCACCAGGCCCTATATACTCTGAACAGCAGTATACAGGCGGTGCAAACAAGACAGGGACTGTAGGTTTGTTGTTAAGTAGAATCTCTTTGTAATTTTGAACGGGTACATTTTTAACGTGTTTAGCTCCAGCCAAAAAATCTTTTTTAAGCTTTTTGGAAAACATAGGGAAGGGTTATCACCCCTGTGACATTTGTTTTGCTGTCTTTCCTCCTCTTCAGAAGATTTCACCTCACTTTTTGTCCCAATGACAAATGTTTTTTGAAACTTTGGGTTTTTTTGTGGAACAAGGATTGGAAAGCATTAGTGGAAAGGAGAAATGTTTTTCCCATATTAACTCTTACAGGAGAGAATTTCCCTTCCTAGGGGTAGATTTCATCTCACTTCCTGTTGTCTCCTTCCGTTTGCAAGTAGGAGTCGTTTGTAAGTTAGATGTTTGAAAGTAGGGTCCTGCCCTATATACTCAGCAGAAATTTGGGCCTTAGGTGTTGTTGTGGCCACAACACTGTAAGATCTCACAGGGCCCTGCTGTGAAATATTAGATCAAGAATTGTAATTACATGCCCCTGTTGAACAGGGGCAGAAAAACTGGGCCTTTGGTGGTGGTGGTGCTGGTGCCACAACACTGTAAGTCCTCACTCGCTCTTGGTGGGTGCAGAAATGGGCCCTGCTGTGAAATATTAGATCAAGAATTGTAATTACATGCCCCTGTTGAACAAGGGCAGAAAAATTGGGCCTTTGGTGGTGGTGGTGGTGGTGCTGGTGCCACAACACTGTAAGTCCTCACTCGCTCTTGATGGGTGCAGAAATGGGCCCTGCTGTGAAATATTAGATCAAGAATTGTAATTACATGCCCCTGTTTAACAGGGGCTGAAAAATTAGGCCTTAGGCACTGGTGCTGGTGCCACAACACTGCAACCCCTCACAGACACTCTAGTTGGAACGCAGGAATGAGCCCTGCTGCAAAGTATTACATCAAAAATTGTAATTACACGCCCCTGTTAAACAGGGGCAGAAAAATTGGGCCTTAGGCACTGGTGCCACAACACTGCAACCCCTCACAGATACTCTAGTTGGAATTCTGAAATGAGCCCTGCTGCAAAGTATTGCATTAAAAATTGTAATTACACACCCCACTGAATGTGCGTTTCGAAAGAACGCTGGATGCAAGACAGGCCAGTAGCTCAATTGCATACTGTGCAAGCTCTGGCCAGTGATCCATCCTCAAGACCCAGTAACCCAGACGATTTTCAGTGGGAAAGGTGTCCAAGTCTGATCTTGCCCCTAGGTATTCCTGCACCATGTAAAACAGACGCTGGCGATGATTGCTGGAACCGATCATACCTTGGGGCTGCGGACCAAACAATTGTCTGAACGCACCGGTCAGACGGCCACCTTCTCCACCGCTCCTTCTTTGACTGACCGAAGCCTCAGCAACACGTTGTCCAGAAACAGGAGTTTGTAAACTCCCAGTCTCTGGGAACGCGTTGCACAGACCTTTCTGCAAGGCCTCCCGAAGATGTTTCATCCTCTGCTCCCTCTGTGATGGCAAGATAAGGTCCGCAACCTTACCCTTGTAACGTGGATCAAGGAGGGTTGCCAGCCAGTATTGGTCCTTCTCCTTGATACCACGAATACGAGGATCCTTACGCAGGCTTTGCAGGATCAGGGAGGCCATGCAGCGTAGGTTTGCTGAGGCATTCGGTCCGGAGTCCTCTGGGTCACTAAGGACGACATGGTCTGCAGCCACCTCCTCCCAGCCACGTACAAGTCCATGTGTTTCTTGGGACTGATCCCTTAAAGACTGCTGCTGATGCTGAGTGCCAGGCTCCACCTCCATACTGACACAATCTTCCTCCTCCTCCTCCTCCTCCTCTTCCTGTGTGATTGGTGGGCACGCAGGAACACTGTCTGGATAAAGGGGGTCTTGAGAGCTAAGGAAGTCCTCCTCTTCCTGCCTCTGTTCTGCCTCAAGTTCCCTGTCCATTATTCCACGCAGCGTGTGCTCCAACAGGTGGACAAGGGGGACAGTGTCACTGATGCATGCACTGTCACTGCTCACCATCCTCGTGGCCTCCTCAAATGGTGACAGGACAGTGCATGCATCCCTGATTATGGCCCACTGGCGTGGGGAAAAAAAACAAGCTCCCCTGACCCTGTCCTGGTGCCATAGTTACACAGGTACTCATTGATGGCCCTCTGCTGCGTGTGCAGGTGCTGCAGCATGGCCAACGTTGAGTTCAACCTGGTAGGCATGTCACAGATTAGGCGGTTCTTGGGCAGGTTAAACTCCTTTTGGAGGTCCGTCAGCCGAGCACTCAGGACATCCTGTAAGCCCGGGTACCTGCCCAAGAACCACTGCACCACCAAGTTAAGGACGTGAGCCAAACAGGGCACATGGGTCATTTGTCCCTGTCGGAGGGCAGAGAGGAGGTTGGTGCCATTGTCGCAAACCACTATTCCTGCCTTAAGTTGGCGTGGCGTCAACCACCTCTGAACCTGCCCCTGCAGAGCTGACAGAACCTCTGTCCCAGTGTGGCTCCTGTCCCCCAAGCACACCAGCTCAAGCACCACATGGCATCTTTTGGCCTGCGTACTTGCGTAGCCCCTTGAACGGCTACGGAGCACCGCTGGTTCCAAGGACAAAGCACAGGAAGAGGCCATGGAGGAAGAAGAAGAGGAGGGGGTGGAGGAGAGAGGTGTGTCACAATCATTAGCATTTTGGAGGCGTGGTGGCGGAACAACCTCCAACACTACTGCACCTTGTCCTGCATCCTTCCCAGCTGCCAGCAGAGTCACCCAATGCGCCGTGAAACTTAGGTAACGTCCCTGTCCATGCCTGCTGAACCATGAGTCAGCGGTAATATGCACCTTACCGCTGACCGCCCTGTCCAGCGAAGCATGGACATTGCCTTCCACATGCCGGTAGAGAGCCGGAATCGCCTTCCGTGGGAAAAAGTGGCGTTTGGGTACCTGCCACTGAGGAACCGCACATTCCACAAACTCACGGAAGGGGGAAGAGTCTACCAACTGATAAGGCAGCAGTTGAAGTGCTAGCAATTTTGCCAAGCTAGCATTCAACCGCTGGGCATATGGATGGCTGGGAGCAAACTTCTTTCGGCGGTGCAGCAGCTGGGGCAGGGAAATTTGCCTGGTACAATCTGACGTTGGTGTACCAAAAGCAGATTGCCCACAAGTACTTGGCTGTGACACACCTAATTCTACACCTTCATTCCTCTCAGTGCAGGTCTCAGAGAGGACTGAAGGTATAGTGGGGTTGGAGATCTCAGCTGATGAGGAGCAAGGAGAGGTCCTCTTTGTTCTTTGGTGTGGGTCTTTTAGATACGCTTGCCAATGAACTGCATGGCAGGTCAACATATGTCTGGTCAAGCATGTGGTACCCAAGCGGGAGATGTGTTGGCCATGCGAGATACGCTTGAGACATATGTTGCAAATAGCAGCGGTGCGATCTGATGCACTCGTCTCAAAAAAGGCCCACACCAAAGAACTTTTTGAATAACGCGCAGAGACTGCAGCGCCCTGCACATGTGGAGCTTTGGGGTGTGATGCAGTCAATGTGCTGCCCTTAGGCTGGCCCCTGGAGGGCATCCTGCCTCGTTGGTGATGTGCCGCCTCCTCCTCCTCTCTCCTATCAGGCACCCACGTTGAGTCAGTGACCTCATCATCCCCTCCCTCCTCATCACTGGAGCAAACCTGGCAGTATGCTGCAGCAGGGGGAGCATGACTGCCAGATTGCTGTCCTTCTTGGGCACCCCCTGTCCGTGCTCACGTTACTGCCTTCATCTAGCTCAGTATAATCATCAGAGCCTTCAAAACGCTGGGCATCCTCCTGGAGCATGTACCCAACACTGTGGTCAAACAGTTCGAGGGACTCCTCAGGAGGACATGGTGGGGCTAGGGAAGGAGTCACTGATGACATTGAGCCGAGGGAAGAGGCCGCTGCTTTGCCAGACAAAGTACCCTGGGCATGGGTGAGAGAGGATGAGGAGGATGAGGACGGCTTGGTCATCCACTCGACCAAGTCTTCCGCATGTTGTGGCTCAACACGGCCAGCTCCTGAAAAAAAGGCCAAGGGTGTCCCACGGCCACGTGCTGATGAGGATGCACCGTCTCCACGACCAGCACTAGACACAGAGCCTGCTTGCCCTCTCTTATTGGCTTGTAACTGTCTGCCTCTCCTTCTTGGCCTTCCAGACATACTAATGGCCTGTAGCTGCACTAAGCTGGGATATATATATATATGTACTGATACTGCAGCTAGCAAAATCAACTGCCTGCCTGTAGTATGAGAACACCACCAACCTTCTACAGGTAGCTTTAGCTGAACACTGTGAGCAGGACGCACTGCACTAACTGTAAATAGTCTAGCTGCCTGACTGTGGTACTAATAGGATCAAAAGAACGCCAGCAATTTTTTTCAGGTAGCTGTAAATACTGTAACAAGACAAGCCTGCCTGTCAGTAAGAAGATAACAGGAACGGATCTAGCTGAACACTGTGAGCAGGACGCACCCCACTAACTTGTAGGTTTAGCTGAACACTGTGAGCAGGACGCACCCCACTAACTTGTAGGTTTAGCTGAACACTGTGAGCAGGACGCACTACACTAACTGTAAATAGTCTAGCTGCCTGACTGTGGTACTAATAGGATCAAAAGAACACCAGTAATTTTGTTCAGGTAGCTGTAAATACTGTAACAAGACAAGCCTGCCTGTCAGTAAGAAGATAACAGGAACGGATCTAGCTAAACTGAATACAGTGTATATATATATATATGCAACACCTGGGATGCATATATATACACAATACACTGTAAGTGTAGCTAACTGACTGACTGTCCTGCCTAATCTAGCTAACTCAAATGAAATGACACTGTCTCTCTCTCTCTCTATCTCTCTCTCTCAATGAACGCCGGAACACACACTACTCAGGGCCGTCGTGCAGGCGGCCTTATATAGTGTGGGGCATGTACTAAATCCCCTGAGCCATAATTGGCCAAAGCCTCCTTGGCTTTGGCCAATTACGGCTCTCTGCTCAGACGGCGCTGTGATTGGCCAAGCATGCGGGTCATAGTGCATGCTTGGCCAATCATCAGCCAGCAATGCACTGCGATGCCGCAGTGAATTATGGGCCGTGACGCGCCACACGAATTTGGCGCGAACGGCCCATATGGTTCGCAATTCGGTGAACGGGCGAACAGACGATGTTCGAGTCGAACACAAAGCTCATCCCTACTTTTCACTCTCTTTTTGGCTTGTTCTCTCTTGCCTGATCTTCATACTCTTCTTCTTCCAGGGCTTTTTCTCCTTCCTCTCTGTTCGTCCGTCCGTCTCGGTGGGTAGTTCTCCATTCCTCTCCCTAAAAAAGCCTTGTTCTGTTGTTGATCCTGATAGTATGTCTGATGATATCTATGGTCTCTATCATCTTCTGGATAGTCTCTTAGGGGGTGTAGTAAGTATATGTGGGTATGGGGTAATGCTCATACGGGTGATTATGTCCCTGAGGGGGGCCCCAGTTATCTCTATAGTTGTTCTCATTATTGGGCATAGGATTTCTACCTTGGGGGACATGTGTAGCATATGGTGGTCCCCTTTGATCGCGTTGTTCATACGGAGGTCTGTTCCAATTATTTCCATGATATGTTTTCTTGTTGTTCTTCCAGTGTGGTATTTCCACCCATTATGTGGGGTCTGGTTATATTGGGGTTTTCTTTCTGAGTTTTGGGGGGTCAGATGTTTATGGTCGCCATATCCATCATTCGGTCGTGTATGTCTTGGAGAGTCCCTTCCATTCCTGTTTGTTTGTTCAGTAGGTTGGGGTAATCTATAGGTTACATTACGATCAGGTTGGGCATTCCCATGTGGTGTATTGGGTGTGATTGTTTTCTCTGGTGTAGAGTAAGTGGAGATCGGATCTCAATGTCCCAACTGACTGACTGAAAACCTGATCATTTTTATTATCATTGAAATCTCTGGTGTAGTTTTTGCTTTTTCTATTTTGAACCTCTTTATCTTTTTTAAGTAACTCTTTATTAAGCTGGGCAGTGATTGTGATAAATTCAGTCGATTCTTTATGTATTTCTAGTTCCTCCTTAATATCTCCTATAACTTCATCTATCTTCCTTATTTTTCTCTCTTTTCTTTTCAATAAAAATACAAATAATTCCTGACGTCCTGACCGCGAGCTCGCTGCTCGTCTTTACATTGTACATATTTTATTACTAAATGTGAGTACCGGATTATTATTTGATTTATTATAAACGCCCTTCTTGAGCATACTACACTATAGAGGCTCCTTGTTTTCTCCCAAATTCCCCGCATATCTCCGCTTTTCATGCATTTGATTGGTTCTTTACTACTGATCTAATCCTGAGTGAAAGGAACTTAGAGGAAGTACCTACTAGGCTCTGCACATACTGGGACCCCTTGGAAGGAACACGCAGGAGACCCCCCCTCCTTTGGGTGATCCCCTCCTTTTCTATGAATGCTGCCCCCCTTACAGCAGTAAGGTAAGAAATTAGTACACCTACGGGTGTCATTTACACCGAAGATCCACACCACTGAAGTCACAGCGCCACCTATTGATGCTACACACCACTGAAGTCACAGCGCCACCTATTGATGATCCACACCACTGAAGTCACAGCGCCACCTATTGATGCTACACACCACTGAAGTCACAGCGCCACCTATTGATGCTACACACCACTGAAGTCACAGCGCCACCATTTAATGCTACACACCACTGAAGTCACAGCGCCACCTATTAATGCTACACACCACTGAAGTCACAGCGCCACCTATTAATGCTACACACCACTGAAGTCACAGCGCCACCTATTGATGCTACTCACCACTGAAGTCACAGCACCACCTATTGATGATACACACCACTGAAGTCACAGCGCCACCTATTGATGCTACACACCACTGAAGTCACAGCGCCACCTATTGATGATACACACCACTAAAGTCACAGCGCCACCTATTGATGATAGACACCACTGAAGTCACAGCGCCACCTATTGCTAATACACACCACTGAAGTCACAGCGCCACCTATTGATGCTACACACCACTGAAGTCACAGCGCCACCTATTGATGCTACACACCACTGAAGTCACAGCGCCACCATTTAATGCTACACACCACTGAAGTCACAGCGCCACCTATTAATGCTACACACCACTGAAGTCACAGCTCCACCTATTAATGCTACACACCACTGAAGTCACAGCGCCACCTATTGATGCTACTCACCACTGAAGTCACAGCACCACCTATTGATGATACACACCACTGAAGTCACAGCGCCACCTATTGATGCTACACACCACTGAAGTCACAGCGCCACCTATTGATGATACACACCACTGAAGTCAGAGCGCCACCTATTGATGATACACACCACTGAAGTCACAGCGCCACCTATTGCTAATACACACCACTGAAGTCACAGCGCCACCTATTGATGATACACACCACTGGAGTCACAGCGCCACCTATTGATGCTACACACCACTGAAGTCACAGCGCCACCTATTGATGATACACACCACTGAAGTCACAGCTCCACCTATTGATGCTACACACCACTGAAGTCACAGCGCCACCTATTGATGCTACACACCACTTTTCAGTTTACACTCTGCACCTTTGGTGTTTGGAAGAAATGAATTCTTCCAGACTGTGATTCATCTGCACTCTTTGCACTTTTATTTAATTATATGGATTACTATTGTATTACTTATGGATTGTGAGCTTTTACACAAAAAATTCCTGAAGGTTATACATTTTATTCACTACAGTCACTTTATTTTGCACATAAAACCATTATTGTGTTTTTTATCTATCGATGGATTGTGTACTTTTATACATGAGTACCTGAAAGTCTCATATTATGTGTATCACTTTGGATACATTGTTGTATTTTATTCATTTATTTGGAGCGCAGCGCCATCTATTGATTTTTACAGATTTTCTCCTGTGGGTAGTGTTTGACCCTCACCGTGTCTTCTGCACCTTAGATTCATTTGTATTAGTTTTCCTTAGTAGTGCGGGAATACTCATCATTCTAAATGTGTCAGTTAGTGTCCGATTTGTCCGCCGCAGTATCGCAGTCCCGCTATAAGTCGCTGATCGCCGCCATTACTAGTAAATAATAAAATAAAAATATCCCATAGTTTGTAGACGTGACGCCCAAATCAATCAATATTCACTCATTGGGATCTTTTTTTACCAAAAACATGGAACAGAATACAGATTGGAATAAATTGATGAAGAAATTTAGATTTTTTTTCATTTTTTTTATTGGATGTTTTATAGCAGAAAGTAATTTTTTTTTATTATTATTATTATTATTATACAGGATTTATATGGCGCCAACAGTTTGCACAGCGCTTTACAACATGAGGGCAACTGCCAGTCCCTCTGCACCTGCCTGGGTCACCTTGTGGGTAATCCGGCTCTCTCCGTATGACTTGTGTTATTGCAGCCAAATACATCAACTTTGTGTTCCTTTGTCTGTGAAATGTTCTAATGATATGAAGGAGAACTCCTGACACAACGTTCCCTCATCTTATTACATGTCCTTTATTTTCCCCAGATAGGGAGATTATTGTCAGGAATCCTCCCATGTATTATCTGTGTTCCTCTGTATAAGGAATCCTATGACTACGTGTCTCAGTCTCAGCCCCTCCCATGTATTATCTGTGTTCTTCTGTATAAGGAATCCTATGACTACGTGTCTCAGTCTCAGCCCCTCCCTGTGTAGGAATGTACAGAACTGGTTACTTTCATTTCTCTCTTCTGCTCTCAGCGATGGCGTCTGCTGATCTGAGGAAGGAGCTGGAATGTTCCGTCTGTCTGGACTTTTATACAGATCCTGTAACCCTGAAATGTGGACACAACTTCTGTCGGGACTGTATTGGTTGTGCGTTGGATACACAGGAGGGGTCTGGAGGTTATTCCTGTCCTGAATGCAAACAAAGCTTCCAGAAACGTCCCGTCCTTCAGAAGAATCTGAAACTACGTAACATAGTGGAGAATTTCCAGTCCACCCATCCAGATCGGGAGGAGTCCGGTGTCTTCTGTACTTACTGTATTCACACTCCTGTACCTGCTGTGATATCCTGTCTGATGTGTGAAGCTTCTCTGTGTGACAATCACCTGAGAGTCCACAGCAAGTCACCAGAACACGTCTTATGTGACCCCACCACTTCCCTGGAGAACAGGAAATGCTCCGTCCATAAGAAGATCCTGGAGTATTACTGCACTGAGGACTCCACCTGTATCTGTATATCTTGTTGTCTGATTGGAGATCACATCAGCCATAAGAAGGAATCTCTGGATGAGGCCTCTGAGATGAAGAAGAAGAAACTGAGGAATGTTCTGCAGAAACTGATGACAGAGAGAGAGGAGATGGAGAAAAGAGTCCAGAGTCTGCAGGAACACAGGAGGAAAGTACAAGGAGAAGCAGATGATGAAACAGAGAGAGTCACTGTCCTGTTCAGAGACCTCAGGAGACGTCTGGAAGATCTGGAGAAGAGAGTCCTGAGGGAAATCTCCGGGCAGGCAGAGCGGATCTCCGGGATAATCAATGATCTGGTCCAGGATCTGGAAATAAAGAAGGAGAAGCTGTCCAGGAAGATGGAGGACATTGAGGAGCTGTGTAACATGACGGATCCACTGACTGTCCTACAGGAATCAGACACAGGTGACTTGTGTGATACTGAGGATGGAGATAATGAGGACAGAGAGAGACATGATAAACACCTCCATGATGGGGGGGATCTGGATGTGGGGGGGATCTCACACACATTACACACAGGTTTATCTGATATCATGTCTGGGGTAAATGTAGAGAGGGGGGTTACAGACATATTACTGGATGTGAGGACAGCTGGTAATAAGCTACATATATCAGATGACAGGAAAACTGCATCCAAATCATCATCACATCAGAATCGTCCAGAAACACCAGAGAGGTTTGAGGATTATCAGGTGATGAGCAGTCAGAGGTTCTCCTCAGGGAGACATTACTGGGAAGTGGATGTCGGGGGGTCATTGATATGGAGAGTCGGGATGTGTTACCCCAGTATAGACAGGAGAGGAGAACAGTCACTGATTGGATATAATAAGAAGTCCTGGGGTTTGGAGGGGGGGAGGGGGCGGGGTAATCAGTACTCAGTGAGACATGACAGTAATAAGACCCCATTACCCGGCGATGTCTCCAGTAGGAGAGTCAGGATAGATCTGGATTATGAGGCCGGGCGGATCTCCTTTTATGATCTGTGTGACCCGATCCGACATCTCCACACCTTCACTGAGCCCCTCCATGCTGGGGTATATGTAGGGGGAGGGGGATGGGGAGGGAATGGTTATATAAAGATATGTGGGGGGAATGAGAAGTGAGAGATCTGCCCGGAGACATCACAAGGTGGATTATCTGATTGGTGATTGGTGGAATACTCATCCAATAGGAGGAAGCAGAGGACAGGAAACATGAGTGATTTATTTATAAAGCTGCAGGTTCCGGGGCCGTCATCTTCATCCTAAACCTCACTTCACTACCTAGTGTGTCACTGACCAGGAACAAGCATGCAGGAGGTCAGATTGTTCAGCCTTCACTGGCTGCATGCTTGTTCTGGGTCAGTGACACACTACATAGTGTAGCCAGGATCAGGATGACGGCCCTGGGGTCTCCACCATCACTGTCTATCTATAGAAGAAAGGGGTATTTTATCAGCTTTAGATGGAGTGGGGGAGGATTAGAACCTCTTTTAGGTCTTTACTGTGATCCAGGGCTCCATTAGAGATCTTCCCTCACTTCCTGTCTCAATGACAACACCAGACAGGAAGTGAGAGGAACTCTCCAACAACAACACAGACAGAAATAAAAATCCTTTTCTGTAGTAGAGTAGGGGAAGGATTAGAACCTCTGTCAGATCTTTATTTCTGTCTGTGTCCCTGTTGTAGATTTCCCATCATTTCCTGTCTGATAAAACGTTGTCACCAGGACAGGAAGTGAGGGGAAATCTCTCTAATGGAGCCCCGGATAGCAGTAAAAACCTGACAGGGGTTCTAATCCTCCCCCACTCCATCCAAATCTAGAACAATAGGATTTGTCTAGACACACACTTTAATATCCACAATGAGAATTCCGACATTTCTGTCCTCACAGGTTCCTTTACATGACCAATCCATGGATCTGTGATTGCTCCTCCCCCTCACTGTGATTGGCTGTGATGATTGTCACTATGAATACAGCCAGTGCTAGTCTTGTTCCTATTGGTTATCATGTAGAGCACTGGTGGGCCAGATCAGGGTAATGAGCCAATCAGTGAAGGAGGAAAATTACCTGTTTGCAAAATTGTATAACAAACTATGAAAAATGCTTTTTTTTTTCTTCAAAATATTCATTTTTTTTATTTGTTTAACAGAAAATAAACCCCCCCAGAGGTGATTAAATAGCAAAATAAATCTCTATTTGTGTGATAACAATGATAAAAATGTCCTCTGTGTACAGTGTTACATGACCGCGTAATTGTCATTCAAAGTGTAGTAATTGTAGTGTAGTAGTAGTATTAGTGTAGTAGTAGTAGTATTAGTAGTGCAGTAGTATAATAGTAGTATAGTAGTTGTAGTAGTATATAGTAGTAGTAATGCTGTATTATTAGTGTAGTAGTAGTAGTAGTAGTATAATAGTAGTATAGTAGTTGTAGTAGTATATAGTAGTAGTATTAGTAGTGTAGTAGTATAATAGTAGTAGTAGTGTAGTAGTAGTGTAGTAGTAGAGTAGTAGTGTAGTAGTATAGTAGTAGTGTAGTAGTAGTTGTAGTAGTGTAGTAGTATAATAGTAGTAGTGTAGTAGTATAATAATAGTAGTAGTGTAGTAGTAGTGTAGTAGTAGTATAGTAGTAGTATAGTAGAAGTGTAGTAGTATAGTAGTAGTAGTGTAGTAGTAGTATAGTAGTATAATAGTAGTAGTAGTGTAGTAGTATAATAGTAGTAGTGTAGTAGTAGTAGTGTAGTAGTATAGTAGTAGTAGTTGTAGTAGTGTAGTAGTATAGTAGTAGTAGTTGTAGTAGTGTAGTAGTATAATAGTAGTAGTAGTAGTGTAGTAGTATAGTAGTAGTAGTAGTGTAGTAGTGTAGTAGTAGTAGTAGTATAGTAGTAGTAGTAGTAGTAGTAGTAGTAGTAGTATAATAGTAGTAGTAGTGTAGTAGTATAATAGTAGTAGTGTAGTAGTAGTGTAGTAGTAGTATAATAGTAGTAGTGTAGTAGTAGTATAATAGTAGTAGTAGTAGTAGTAGTGTAATAATATAATAGTAGTTTAGTAGTAGTGTAATAGTATAATAGTAGTAGTAGTGTAGTAGTATAATAGTAGTAGTAGTGTAGTAGTAGTAATAAGTGAAGTTTGTGGTGATAAGTAAAGTACAGAAATGAATCAATAGGTATATAAATAGTAAATAGAAGGGATCACACACCTGACAAGTAAGTGTGGAGTACAGAATAGACAAATAACAAATCTTCTCTACTCTTCTCTCGATCTCTGGTAAAGTCCAAACATCGATCTACAATCACATCCGGTGTGTATAGAAGGGGCATCAAGTGAAAAGATAAATGACAATCCGAGTCTAATGATAAAATGACATAAAAAAAGAAATGTGAGAAATAAAAATCTGGGAATAAATCTCTTGTTCTCCTGGAGTGTAAAAGGTGAAATTGTAAAGTCCAACAAGTGATAAACACTAATATGAATAAGTTCACATCTAGAAGTTCAGGAATTAAATCCGTGTGCAAAAAAACAACAACTTTCGATGGATGTGAAATTCCTCCAATCACATATATAATATCCGTGGTGCTCCACACGATTCCCCCACCTCTCACCTCAGATGGAGACCCCTACGGGTCCAGTCAAGTCTTCAGTATGGAAAACAGCAGATCCCAGCACAACCATCGATTTCCAACAATAGAGGATTTTTGGGGGTGACTCCAGGCTTTTTTTTTTTTAAACTCTTTATTGTAAAATGTTACTCTTACAAGTTATTTGACACAACTTACATTGTCACTTCTATACTTTTTCTTTCACAAATTTCACATAAATATCATAATCATTCCCAGCCTTACACTCAGTCTTCCCTCTCATTCATCTTCACTAATTCTTTCTTCTTTTATTTCTTTTATTCTGTCATTTCTGGTCTTCCTATATCTGTCGTCAGGTGAGATTTATTCCATTTTCCCCAAATCTTCTCATATTTCTGTATATTTCCTCTTTGTTCATACATTATTTCCTCACATGGGACCCCCTGGTTTACCGCCCTCACCCACTGATTTATTGTAGGTGGGCTTGGCTGGATCCATTTTTCCACTATTTGTTTTCAGGCCGGGAATAATACTTTGTGTAAATATATCCTAGTGTAACCACACACCCCATCCTTTACCACCCCCCAACACACACAACTCCACCGTATCCGTCATTGGTTTATTTATGACTTTTCCTAGTTTCTTACCAATATCTTCCTATACATCCACACTGCCACATGACATGGATGAAATCCGCTCCTCCCTCTCCTCATCTTCTGACGCCTTCATCCTCCTCATCCTATATAGTCTATTAGGTGCCAAATACGTCTGATGTATTATATTTATTGTATTATTCTATTGTTTATTGCCGGTGATACTTTCAGGTGTGAGGAGCAGATTTCATCCCAGTCCTGCTCCCTCATTCCCGGGATGACTCCCTGCCATTTTTCCCTCACACCCACCGGGTCCCCCTTTATTTTACTCTGTAGAAAGTGTGAGTACAACTTATGCCGCGTACACACGAGCGGACATTACGGCAGACTTTGCCCGGCAGACTGGATTTGGTCGGACAATTCGATGTGTGTGGGCTCCAGCGGACTTTGTTTTCTCAAAAGTTGGACGGAATTAGATTTAAAACTTGTTTTAAATTTATCCGACGGACTCTTCTTTCTAGCGGACAAACCGATCGTCTGTGTGCTAGTCCGACGAACTCAAACTGACGCATGCTCTGAAGCAATTACAAGACGGAAGCGCTCGGTCTGGTAAAACTAGCCTTCGTCTTGAAGCTAGCACATTCCTCTTCTGTCGTCTTATAATACAGCCTTTTTTTAGGATTGATAATGCGAGAGGAATGAAGTTGTTTTTCTGCTTTATATTCTCACAAACTTCTTTCTTCATGATTTATCCTCCTGCCATGACTAATATAATATTTTGTAACAGCCAGATCTCCATAACTTTTAAATTTTAAAATAGCTTTTTTTTTTTTTTTTTTTATTTCCGCACTTTAGCTATTTTACAATGTGTGTTAAATGCTAACCACATTTTTGGTGTGTATTTTCAAGTTACCACAATTAACATTCATATTTTGTGTTGTTTTAAAGAACCTTAATGAGGTTGTTGTCCCTTGTTCAGTAGACATAGGGGGGTGTATTTAACAAAGGCAAAATCATTTTTCACTCCAATTGCTAATTATACATATAATTCCACATAAAGAGCATTTTGAAGTGCGTTCGCTGTGGATCCGAGGGGCACATGCAAGGAAGCCCAAACCAAAACAATTAATTTTTATTTGACATGATTTTCGGAAAAAATCAGCAGAGCTTCCCCCGAGCTTGTTTTTGACAAAAGGCTTAAATCATTTAAGAATATCAAGTGAAACGTTCACTTGAGAAATTGCACACCAAGTGTACTTGTTGGAAGTGCAGTCGCAGAAAAACTGAGGGGAAGAGCTTAAATTCGGGGAAGCTCTGCTGATTGATTCCTAAAATCATGTAAAATCAAAATAAATTCTTTTTATTTGACAAAAACACACATAGGGGTTGATTTCCTAAAGGTAAAAAGCCTGTGCATTTTGGAAATTGCATTTGCCCTCTGCAAGAGCAGTTGCTCCTAAGCTTTATTAAATGTGAAGCAGCTCTGCTGACTTCCATCATCCAATCATGTGCAAGCAAAAATGTTATTTTTTTGGTTTTACTTGCACAGGATTGGGTACTCTTTGCAAAGTCAAGCTTTTAACTAATTTCTGATGCTCTGGAGCAATTGCACTTGCAGAGGGCAACTGCCCTCTGCAAAGTGCACAGACTATTTGCTTTTCTCAAATCAACCCCATAGTCTTTTTGACCTGTACCTGCCTACTCCCAAAGAAAATGGCGTTTTTTAATCAAAAGACATAGGCAAGAATGTAAGGTAAACCAAAAAGTATTTTTTTAATAAACCAAAAAATTAGGAAGGCAACACTGGACACACTTTTAGAATCTGGGAAGCCTTTCGTCCACCAGGACACACATCAAGTTTCAGGACAAGAAAATAGGTATCTTGCGACTATAGGGAGCACAGGGAGCACAGTCAGAACAGACAGAAACCACGCAATCACTTTCGACTCTTCTCTGCAGCCTTCCCTCCACGCTTCTCTGCAGTCTTCCCTCCACGCTTCTCTGCATCCTTCCCTCCACGCTTCTCTGCAGTCTTCCCTCCACGCTTCTCTGCAGTCTTCCCTCCACGCTTCTCTGCAGTCTTCCCTCCACGCTTCTCTGCAGTCTTCCCTCCACGCTTCTCTGCATCCTTCCCTCCACGCTTCTCTGCAGCCTTCCCTCCACGCTTCTCTGCATCCTTCCCTCCACGCTTCTCTGCAGCCTTCCCTCCACGCTTCTCTGCATCCTTCCCTCCACGCTTCTCTGCAGCCTTCCCTCCACGCTTCTCTGCATCCTTCCCTCCACGCTTCTCTGCATCCTTCCCTCCATGCTTCTCTGCAGCCTTCCCTCCACGCTTCTCTGCATCCTTCCCTCCACGCTTCTCTGCAGCCTTCCCTCCACGCTTCTCTGCAGCCTTCCCTCCACGCTTCTCTGCATCCTTCCCTCCACGCTTCTCTGCAGCCTTCCCTCCACGCTTCTCTGCAGCCTTCCCTCCACGCTTCTCTGCAGCCTTCCCTCCACGCTTCTCTGCAGCCTTCCCTCCACGCTTCTCTGCATCCTTCCCTCCACGCTTCTCTGCAGCCTTCCCTCCACGCTTCTCTGCATCCTTCCCTCCACGCTTCTCTGCATCCTTCCCTCCATGCTTCTCTGCAGCCTTCCCTCCACGCTTCTCTGCATCCTTCCCTCCACGCTTCTCTGCAGCCTTCCCTCCACGCTTCTCTGCAGCCTTCCCTCCACGCTTCTCTGCATCCTTCCCTCCACGCTTCTCTGCATCCTTCCCTCCATGCTTCTCTGCAGCCTTCCCTCCACGCTTCTCTGCATCCTTCCCTCCATGCTTCTCTGCAGCCTTCCCTCCACGCTTCTCTGCATCCTTCCCTCCACGCTTCTCTGCATCCTTCCCTCCACGCTTCTCTGCAGCCTTCCCTCCACGCTTCTCTGCATCCTTCCCTCCACGCTTCTCTGCATCCTTCCCTCCACGCTTCTCTGCAGTCTTCCCTCCACGCTTCTCTGCAGCCTTCCCTCCACGCTTCTCTGCATCCTTCCCTCCACGCTTCTCTGCATCCTTCCCTCCACGCTTCTCTGCATCCTTCCCTCCACGCTTCTCTGCAGCCTTCCCTCCACGCTTCTCTGCATCCTTCCCTCCACGCTTCTCTGCAGCCTTCCCTCCACGCTTCTCTGCAGCCTTCCCTCCACGCTTCTCTGCATCCTTCCCTCCACGCTTCTCTGCATCCTTCCCTCCACGCTTCTCTGCATCCTTCCCTCCACGCTTCTCTGCATCCTTCCCTCCATGCTTCTCTGCATCCTTCCCTCCACGCTTCTCTGCAGCCTTCCCTCCACGCTTCTCTGCATCCTTCCCTCCACGCTTCTCTGCATCCTTCCCTCCACGCTTCTCTGCATCCTTCCCTCCATGCTTCTCTGCATCCTTCCCTCCACGCTTCTCTGCATCCTTCCCTCCACGCTTCTCTGCAGTCTTCCCTCCACGCTTCTCTGCAGCCTTCCCTCCACGCTTCTCTGCATCCTTCCCTCCACGCTTCTCTGCATCCTTCCCTCCACGCTTCTCTGCATCCTTCCCTCCACGCTTCTCTGCAGCCTTCCCTCCACGCTTCTCTGCAGTCTTCCCTCCACGCTTCTCTGCATCCTTCCCTCCACGCTTCTCTGCAGCCTTCCCTCCACGCTTCTCTGCATCCTTCCCTCCACGCTTCTCTGCAGTCTTCCCTCCACGCTTCTCTGCATCCTTCCCTCCACGCTTCTCTGCAGTCTTCCCTCCACGCTTCTCTGCATCCTTCCCTCCACGCTTCTCTGCAGCCTTCCCTCCACGCTTCTCTGCATCCTTCCCTCCATGCTTCTCTGCATCCTTCCCTCCACGCTTCTCTGCAGCCTTCCCTCCACGCTTCTCTGCAGCCTTCCCTCCACGCTTCTCTGCATCCTTCCCTCCATGCTTCTCTGCAGCCTTCCCTCCACGCTTCTCTGCAGCCTTCCCTCCACGCTTCTCTGCATCCTTCCCTCCACGCTTCTCTGCATCCTTCCCTCCATGCTTCTCTGCATCCTTCCCTCCACGCTTCTCTGCATCCTTCCCTCCATGCTTCTCTGCATCCTTCCCTCCACGCTTCTCTGCATCCTTCCCTCCACGCTTCTCTGCATCCTTCCCTCCACGCTTCTCTGCATCCTTCCCTCCACGCTTCTCTGCAGTCTTCCCTCCACGCTTCTCTGCATCCTTCCCTCCACGCTTCTCTGCAGTCTTCCCTCCACGCTTCTCTGCATCCTTCCCTCCACGCTTCTCTGCATCCTTCCCTCCACGCTTCTCTGCAGTCTTCCCTCCACGCTTCTCTGCATCCTTCCCTCCACGCTTCTCTGCAGTCTTCCCTCCACGCTTCTCTGCATCCTTCCCTCCACGCTTCTCTGCAGCCTTCCCTCCACGCTTCTCTGCAGCCTTCCCTCCACGCTTCTCTGCATCCTTCCCTCCACGCTTCTCTGCATCCTTCCCTCCACGCTTCTCTGCATCCTTCCCTCCACGCTTCTCTGCAGCCTTCCCTCCACGCTTCTCTGCAGCCTTCCCTCCACGCTTCTCTGCATCCTTCCCTCCATGCTTCTCTGCAGCCTTCCCTCCACGCTTCTCTGCATCCTTCCCTCCATGCTTCTCTGCAGCCTTCCCTCCACGCTTCTCTGCATCCTTCCCTCCACGCTTCTCTGCATCCTTCCCTCCACGCTTCTCTGCAGCCTTCCCTCCACGCTTCTCTGCATCCTTCCCTCCACGCTTCTCTGCATCCTTCCCTCCATGCTTCTCTGCAGCCTTCCCTCCACGCTTCTCTGCATCCTTCCCTCCACGCTTCTCTGCAGTCTTCCCTCCACGCTTCTCTGCATCCTTCCCTCCACGCTTCTCTGCATCCTTCCCTCCACGCTTCTCTGCAGCCTTCCCTCCACGCTTCTCTGCATCCTTCCCTCCACGCTTCTCTGCATCCTTCCCTCCACGCTTCTCTGCATCCTTCCCTCCACGCTTCTCTGCATCCTTCCCTCCACGCTTCTCTGCAGCCTTCCCTCCACGCTTCTCTGCATCCTTCCCTCCACGCTTCTCTGCAGTCTTCCCTCCACGCTTCTCTGCATCCTTCCCTCCACGCTTCTCTGCAGTCTTCCCTCCACGCTTCTCTGCATCCTTCCCTCCACGCTTCTCTGCAGCCTTCCCTCCACGCTTCTCTGCATCCTTCCCTCCACGCTTCTCTGCATCCTTCCCTCCACGCTTCTCTGCAGCCTTCCCTCCACGCTTCTCTGCAGCCTTCCCTCCACGCTTCTCTGCATCCTTCCCTCCATGCTTCTCTGCAGCCTTCCCTCCACGCTTCTCTGCAGCCTTCCCTCCACGCTTCTCTGCATCCTTCCCTCCACGCTTCTCTGCATCCTTCCCTCCATGCTTCTCTGCATCCTTCCCTCCACGCTTCTCTGCATCCTTCCCTCCATGCTTCTCTGCATCCTTCCCTCCACGCTTCTCTGCATCCTTCCCTCCACGCTTCTCTGCATCCTTCCCTCCACGCTTCTCTGCATCCTTCCCTCCACGCTTCTCTGCAGTCTTCCCTCCACGCTTCTCTGCATCCTTCCCTCCACGCTTCTCTGCAGTCTTCCCTCCACGCTTCTCTGCATCCTTCCCTCCACGCTTCTCTGCAGCCTTCCCTCCACGCTTCTCTGCATCCTTCCCTCCATGCTTCTCTGCATCCTTCCCTCCACGCTTCTCTGCATCCTTCCCTCCACGCTTCTCTGCATCCTTCCCTCCACGCTTCTCTGCAGCCTTCCCTCCACGCTTCTCTGCAGCCTTCCCTCCACGCTTCTCTGCAGTCTTCCCTCCACGCTTCTCTGCAGCCTTCCCTCCACGCTTCTCTGCATCCTTCCCTCCACGCTTCTCTGCATCCTTCCCTCCACGCTTCTCTGCATCCTTCCCTCCACGCTTCTCTGCATCCTTCCCTCCACGCTTCTCTGCATCCTTCCCTCCATGCTTCTCTGCATCCTTCCCTCCACGCTTCTCTGCAGCCTTCCCTCCACGCTTCTCTGCAGTCTTCCCTCCACGCTTCTCTGCATCCTTCCCTCCACGCTTCTCTGCATCCTTCCCTCCATGCTTCTCTGCATCCTTCCCTCCACGCTTCTCTGCATCCTTCCCTCCACGCTTCTCTGCATCCTTCCCTCCACGCTTCTCTGCATCCTTCCCTCCACGCTTCTCTGCAGTCTTCCCTCCACGCTTCTCTGCATCCTTCCCTCCACGCTTCTCTGCATCCTTCCCTCCACGCTTCTCTGCAGTCTTCCCTCCACGCTTCTCTGCATCCTTCCCTCCACGCTTCTCTGCAGTCTTCCCTCCACGCTTCTCTGCATCCTTCCCTCCACGCTTCTCTGCAGCCTTCCCTCCACGCTTCTCTGCAGCCTTCCCTCCACGCTTCTCTGCATCCTTCCCTCCACGCTTCTCTGCATCCTTCCCTCCACGCTTCTCTGCATCCTTCCCTCCACGCTTCTCTGCAGTCTTCCCTCCACGCTTCTCTGCATCCTTCCCTCCACGCTTCTCTGCATCCTTCCCTCCACGCTTCTCTGCATCCTTCCCTCCACGCTTCTCTGCATCCTTCCCTCCACGCTTCTCTGCAGCCTTCCCTCCACGCTTCTCTGCAGTCTTCCATTCACGCTTCTCTGCAGCCTTCCCTCCACGCTTCTCTGCAGCCTTCCTCGGAGGTTGTGCCTCTGGTGGTGTACTTGGGGCAGGAGGAGGAGGAGGAGGAGGAGTGGCTTCATCTGCCAGATATGTGGTAGCAGTAAGCTCCCCTCTCAAGCCCTTCTGGTAAGCCTGGAAAAATAGACCCTCACAGAGGAGGCGTTGGCCCTTTTCCAACTCCTGTAATCTGCAGGCTATATAGGTGCCATACGCCTCCTCTACATTGGGAGGTTTACTCAGGATCCGGCTTGCTTCCCGTATGAGCTCTAGGGATTCCTGCTCTGTTGCAGTCATCCTCCTGGGCCTTTGGTGGAGAATGCGGAGGGGAGGCACCTGGCACTCCGTGCGGCTTCTACTTGGCCCAGCCACAGCCTCCTCCTCTCTCCCACTGGGCAAGGCCTCCTCCTCTCTCCCACTGGGCAAGGCCTCCTCCTGGCTGAGGTCATCCTGTGTAAAAAAAAGGGACATAGTTGTAATTTTCAGTTATGCAATCACACACAATTTTCAGCTCCTAACTTTCAAAGATAATTACACAAAATAGTAAAGGCTATCTATTTGACCACACCATTATTTCAGATGATCAACAAGATCTGAAGTTACGTATATATTTGGCCACTACTGTCTAGTGATATGTCTACATATTACTCTTTGTGCAGAAGTGATTTTTGATGAAGCACTTTCAAAATGAACACCTTAACATCATTAATAACATTTACACAATCCCAAAATCTAAAAAAAAAGGATACCTGGCTGAAGCTGGGCGCATCCACTTCATCTATGGTGAAAAGGCCCAGTTCATCCTGGGACTCCTCAGCTGGGGTGGAGGTGGAGGGAAGGCTGGAGGGAAGGCTGGAGGGAAGGGTGGGGGGAAGGGTGGAGGGAAGGCTGGAGGGAAGGGTGGGGGGAAGGGTGGGGGGAAGGGTGGAAAGGGATTGCCTGGCTTCGGTCTGGTCATCCAGGAATCGCAGTTTGTGGTAATACCACAACTTGGGTACATAAACTTGGTCAGCTGCTGCCCCGGATCTCAGCGACTCCTGGATTTTTCTGTGTTCCCGCTTATACATATTACGCAAGATACCTATTTTCCTGTCCACAAACTTGAGGTCTGCCTGGGGGAGTCGAGTCTTCACAAACTCTAAAAGTGTGCCCAGTGTTGCCTTCCTAACATCACGATTATAATATTGGGGGTGTTTGACCTCCCACAGGTTTTTCTTCTGCTCATATAGATCAATGAAATGGATCAAAAACTCTTCCTCTTTAAAGGGATTCATTATTTCTGCAAGACAAGACACAAGATCCAAACTTAAATGTCAGTCCCAAATCTCAGGATTAGTTTGTGTTGTAATCTAGGGGACACACACGGGGACACACACGGGGACACACACAAACACACACACACACACACTTTAATCTTACCTTCGTTTGTGCCGCTCGCTACTTCCGCACGGACATACGTTGGCCATCGTACTAGCTTTATATACACTGCGCATGTGTCATGCTCCGCCTGCGTCGCCCGCCCCTGACGTTCGTAAGTACGATTTGGCCCCGCCCCTTCACTCTTCGTTGCGCAGTGGGAGTAGATAGCAAAAGATGGCGGAGCGATTAAGTGAAAGTAGCGCAGAGGAAAGCCCGGAGCCCCAAACATCCACATCCCGGAGGAGATATAAGGCCACCAACATGGCTTTTGAAGAGATGGTTGAGATGGTGTCCATATTAAGAAGGGAGGACTACGATGGCAAAAAAGGACCGTACACACGACCCAATATGAGGAAGGACAAAATAATGTCCTCAGTTGTCACCGCTCTGGAAGATAAATTTGGTACAAAACGTTCGAAAGAACAATTGCGGAAGCGGTGGTCTGACATCAAAAGTCGTGAGCCAGAACAATATTGGCGAATAAAGAAGCTGCTGAAAAAAAGTAAGTACTTGTGTTTTACTATTGAGATACAGAACTTGCATGCTGATCCTTATTTTTGGCGGTTTTTCTGCATCGTTCGTAAATACCGTTCTTTGGAATAGATCGGATACTTTATAAAGTGACGTTATTTTTTCGCCAAATACGATGGGACAGGGTTGGACATACATTTATGGCTTGATAATTTGTCGAATTCCCACAATGAGTTGATGTGGTGTAGATGTGTTTGAAAATATAATGCTTCATCAAAAATGATTCAGTGTAATGTAGGGACAGGTCACAGCAGCTGTTTCCACATCTGGACTCACGAGCACTATAGTTAGTGGGAATGATTTAGCAGTACCACTATTGTTCTTCGATTTTATTTTTGAAAAAATTTACTTTGAATTTTATTCCGTACGTTTTTTGGCTCTGCGTAACTTCTGCATACTTTCAGCTATTAAAACCATTCAACTATTAAAATGTTCGTCTCTTTTAGCTGATGTGTGGTCATTTTCAAATTTTTTACTAACATTTATACTTTATTAAATAATAATTTTTTATTCACTTTTTTCAACATTGAATTCAATGGGAGCATGCTTGAAATCCTCAAATTCTTCTTCCGCTCCCAAAAGTTTCAGGTCCTTCATACTTTCACCTAGAGACACCAAACAAACTTTACAATGTTCACTAAATATTCATCTATCTGGCTATATCCTTTCTGTTTGATATTTTTTTAAATTTTGGAGAAAAAGCTTTTTGTTTAGAGGTCATTTCGTGACATTTTAGACATTAATCAGAGTGTACTGTGTTTGTTTTGTTGCCATGGTTACCCAAGCTTCTGTTATACACAGGGGGGGGAGGTGGCTGGAGCATCTCAGCTCTGATTACAGAGCCCGGGGGAGGGGACAGACACACCATGTACTGATTTATAATAGAGGAATATGATGGGGCAGTTTTGATGGCGGTCATTTTAGCCATTTAGCTATTCAGCATTCCCACGCATTTTGCTAAGGAAATGCATTTTCTAGTGTACTATGTGACCATCACTAAATTTTTGAGGGGTAATACACATAGGAGATCATTGAGGTGTCAGCATCTGTGAAAATTGCCAAAAAATATTAAGCAACGTTTTACTTTATTTATTAAAACATAAAAGATCAGTGTGTTTTAACTATACCTTTTTTTCAAATCTCATAGGGGAGAAAAGACTCAGACAACAGTCCAAGGATCTCAGGACCCCCCCAAGTCACCAGCCTGAGGCCGAACCTACCCCAAGCCCCAGCCCAAGACCACGCCCACCCGACGACCTTGAGGAAGGAGAGGTGGAGGAAGTGTGCGAGGTTTCAAGCCCACCAAGTGAGTGACTGACACCCCAGCTTCAGTTTTACTGTATTTTGGCGTGCATATTGTAAACCTTGTTTTTATTCACTCGTTTTAGGTGAGTTTCTGGTTGTGGAAGGCCAAGCGGCAGAGCACTTCACCACAGACAGTGCACAAAGATTAATTGGCCAGATAATGCTGTGGAATGGCCACATAGATCAAATGCGTGAACAAATTCACAGCATGAAACTTCGCCTGGACTCCATGCAACAGGAAATGAAGAACATGATTGATGTTTTGGGCCGAATATAATCACGTTTGGCCTAAAAACATCAATCATGTTCTTCATTTCCTTGTGAAGTTATTTTGTTATCAAAAATTTTTTGAATATTTTGGGGGTATACCCAAATTTACAATGTGTGATGCACACGATGTGTCATCATGTGCTATCTTCCATCATGGGTTAGCAATGTACTTGTTTTGTGTTTGCAAACCCTTCATCCTGAAAATTCTTTGGTGGTGAGAGGAACCAAAAATGGGATTGCACACACAAAACACGTACATTGCTCTCCCATGATAGGAGATAGCACATGTTGACTTGACCCTTTATTAAAGCTCAATTTTGAGCATCTTATAAATGACCAATTTCTGCAAGGGTGACATTACATGCACCGTTCTCGAAATATTGAACTTTGTAAGTTCATTTATATTGTAAGTTTTGTTTCTAAAAACACTGTTGTGTATGTAAATCTTGTTAGATAAAGGTCTATATATTTGGGAAAAAATGGCTTGAATAATTTACTAAAATAGTATTTTTTTACACAACGTAAAATATTTTTGAAAAAAAAAAAAAAAAAAAAATTAAAAAATATGGTAAAAAATGCACCTTTCAATGTGCACCAAGTAAAATTTTTTACCCTATACAATGTGTGTGGCTGTTTCTTGAAGTCAAAATTTGGGGTTTGTTTTTGTGGGCCTGATTAACTAAAGCTAAATGCACTTGACACTACTACAAGTGCACTAGGAGACAGACATAACTTAAAGGTAAACAACAATAAAAACAAGATATTTAGATAAACCAATTTTCTTTTTTATTTTTGATACAAACTTACAGCTGTTGCTGAATAGCAATGGCCCCCCGACCATTAAAATAATTCACATAACGGTCACGCACTTGACGTGCGGTTCGGGGGGCCAAGCCAATACGCCCAATTTCTAGGCCTGTGAAAGTGCTACTAGCCTCTTCCAGTCTGGGCTCAGGCCCAACAGAGGATAGATATGTAGCTGAATGTCTCCTTAAAAAGTTATGCAAGATGCAGCAAGCAAGGATGACGTGGTTGATTTTATAGTCCGCCAAATTAATAGCCGCAAGGAAGATACGGAACCGGCTGGCCAGAATACCAAAGGCATTCTCCACAACCCTTCTTGCTCTGGCCAGCCGATAATTAAATACCCTCCTCTCAGGGGTGAGTGTCCTTTGGGGGAATGGCCTCATCAAGTTCTCACAGAGAGCAAATGCTTCATCAGCAATAAAAACTGAGGGGAGTCCATCCACATTATCGTCATCAGGTGGCAATTCCAGGCCACCGGTCTGGAGACGATGGCACAGCTCGGTCTGTGCAAAGACTCCTCCATCAGACATCCGGCCGTTCTTCCCCACATCCACAAACATAAACTCCAAATGTGCCGAGACCACCGCCATCAAAACTACACTATGGAACCCCTTGTAGTTAAAGAAATAAGACCCCGAATGCGGTGGTGGCACAATACGGACATGCTTCCCGTCAATCGCCCCTACACAGTTGGGAAAGTCCCAACGGTCAGCGAACTGGGAGGCCACAGTCTGCCATTCCTGTGGACTTGTAGGAAACTGTGGAGTGCAAAAAAAAAAAGATAAGGACTTTAATAACAAAAATTGTATTTCAGATTACACCAAAACATTAGTAAACAACAGCAGTCAAATATTATGAATATGTGTGTTTGTAATTGAAATGTTGAAAAACATAAGGCACACTTATAAGATTAATCACCCCCTATGATGGCCCATTGATACATTTGAATGTGGGGGAGGGGTTCTAATTAGGTTAACAAACACACCTGACTGGATGAAACATTAGTGGGGTGGGGGAGGGGTTCTAATTAGGTTAACAAACACACCTGACTGGCTGAAACATTAGTGGGGTGGGGGAGGGGTTCTAATTAGGTTAACAAACACACCTGACTGGCTCAAACATTAGTGGGGTGGGGGAGGGGTTCTAATTAGGTTAACAAACACACCTGACTGGCTGAAACATTTGTGGGGTGGGGGAGGGACAAACAAGACAATGGAGCAGACAATATACATTGTTCAATGGACTATAGGCTAGAGATAAAAATGGACCCAGCATTGCATGGTGGGGAGGTTAATGAAATAAATTAGGCATGTATAGGGCAATAAATTAAAATAGGCATGCACAAAGATAAAGGGGACATTCACAGCAGATTGAAAGCATGGCAATTAGGTAAAGAGGACAGTTCTACAATACATCCAAAAACAGTTAATACATATCATGTAATGTTAAAGGATAAAACTTACCTTCATATATTCCTTCTGCAGGACCTGAATAATAGCAGAACAGGTCTCTGGGATTATGATCCCCAGAGCCTGGGGGGAGATGCCTGTCGAGAACTTTAAGTCCTGAAGACTTCTCCCTGTCGCCAAATAACGTAACGTGGCAACTAGCCTCTGCTCCGCCCTGATGGCTTGCCTCATGCAGGTATCCTGCCTGCTGATATAGGGGGTCAGCATAGCCAGCAGACGCTCAAAGATGGGGTCCGTCATCCTGAGAAAATTCCTGAAATCATCAGGATTGTTCTCACGGAGCTCACGGAGCAAAGGCATATGACAGAACTGGTCACGCTGGCGCAACCAATTCTTGGTCCATGAACTCCTCCTCACCCTGTTCATGGACTGGACTCGGGTCAAAGTATTAACCCCAACACCAAGTCCCCACACAGCACGAACTCGAGAACGAGAACGTCCACTCGACATGGCTTCAAAACGGTCGGCTGCTCAAACAAACAAACTTATAACAAACGCACTGAAGAACAGCAAGGCCTATGAAGAACGACCTGAAAATCAGGAACGAGCGGAGCAGAACGGCCTGCAAGGCAGGTTACGAACTGACCAACACGCACTGAAAAGCAGATACAAACCTCACAAGCACAAACTGAACCGCAGAAAACGAACGAAATAAGCTGAAGTGTGAAAAGCGCGAATCGTCTCTAACCAAACTTCTACTAACACGAGATAAACACGAGATTAGCAGAAGGAGCCCAAAGGGTGCCGGGAGTGGGGCTTGGACTTCCTTTTTCTAGTCCCGTCGTACGTGCTATACGTCACCGCGTTCAAAACCAGCGGACTTTTGCAGTGACCGTGTGTGGCCAAGTCCGTTCGTTTTTAAGTCCGGCGCAAGGAGCAAACAAAGTCCGACGTAAAGTCCGCCGGGCAAACTCCGCCGTAAAGTCCGCTCGTGTGTACGCGGCATTAGATATCAGTCCCTTTGGTCCTTGAGATTTTAATATTCCTATGAGGGGATATCTAGAGATTTTTGGTTCTTTCCTTTCAAACTGTTCTGGTAATAAGTGTCTTAGCTGTAGGTATCTATAAAATTGTTTACTCTGGAGGTTGTATTGTTTACACATATTCTCATATGTCACTATTACATTGTTATTATACATCTGACCAATAGTTTTTATTTTGTTCTGTTTCCAGTAACTACTATCTTCAAATATTTCTAATTTACCAAACCTTGGGTTGTCCCATAATGGTATTTCTGGTGGAATGTCCCCATACCCCGTTAGTTTTTTTACCTCCTTCCACACCGACCTGGCCAGCTTTAGAAGAGGAATTTTTATTCCAATCCTTCTTAATTCTGCTATTTCTAATCCTACCAGAAGGTCTCCTACCTGCATTTTATTTAGTAAATATTTCTCCACCCTCGTTTCTCGTTCCTGAACTACCCAGGTCCTTAAATGTTTTAATTGTCCCGTCAAATAATATAAATATAGATCTGGTATTGCCAGTCCTGCTGCATTGTTAGGTCTTTGTAGCGTGGAGACCTTTAATTTACATCGCCCATTTGCCCAGATGAATCCAGTTAGCAGGGAGTTTAATTTTTTGAATATATATTTTGGTATTTTTACCTCGGAATGCGCCATCACATAGAGACACTTCGGTAGTATAATAGATTTAATCAGCTGGACTCTCCCTGCCATTGATAACGGTAGTTTTTTCCACACTCCCACTTTGTTCTTTACATATTCTACCAAGGGGTCTATATTTGCTTTAAGGGCTTCTTCTGCTTCCAATGTGATATTTATTCCTAAATATTTAAAGGTGTCCACTATTTTTAATGGGGTCTGGAAATTCCTCTCCTTTCCTGGTCTTAGTAACATCAAAGCGGATTTTTGCCAGTTTATTTTAAGTCCCGATAGTATCCCATATGTTTCTATTATCTTCATTGCCTCCCCTAATGAGCTGTGTGCATCCTCCATATATAATATGATGTCATCTGCATATAGTCCTATGTGTTCAGTCTTATCCCCCACTCTTATCCCTTTATATATTTTAGATTGTCTAAATCTATTGGCTAGTACCTCAATAGCAAGTGAGAACAATTGGGGGGACAGCGGGCACCCCTGTCTCGTTCCCCTTTGCAATTTCACTGTGGGGGACAGAATTCCATTTATTAAGAGGTTAGAGCATGGTTGTTTATACAATATTCTCACCCATTTCCTGAATCCTTCCCCAAATCCACTTCTTTCCAACACTGCCTGCAGGAATTCCCATTCTATAGAGTCGAATGCCTTGGCCGTATCCAACGATGCCAAGGCACTCGACTCCGGAAAGTAATCTTTCAGCTGAACCATCAGCTGGGTTCTTCTAATATTATCTGTAGTGGACTTCCCCGGCATAAATCCTGTTTGGTCCTCTGATACAATCGATAGAATAATCCCGTTAAGCCTCTTAGCCAATACCTTTGCCAGTACCTTTGCCAATACTGTATAGTCGAAATTTAACAAAGATATTGGTCTGTAGGACGCACATTCCTTCCTGTCTTTTTCTGGTTTTGGTATCAGTATTACTGTTGCCTCATACATGGACGCAGGCATCTCCCCCCGATCAAATGTCCCCCTATACATCTTAGTCAGTGTCGGAGCAATAATCTCCACATACCTCTGATACATTTCCAATGGGATGCCATCGGGTCCTGGTGATTTACCTTTCCCAAAGACTCTATAGCTTCTTTTACTTCCTCCACTTCAATATCTTTCTCCAGCTCCTCTTTTTGCTCTTCTGATAATTTCAGGAACTCCAAATCCTCTAGATATTTTCCTATGTCCTCTCCTGTACATGTCAGCGTTGATGTATACATTTTCTCATAGTATCTATAGAAGGTTTCCCCGATGTCCTCCACTGTCGTAACCATCTCCCCCTTCTCAGTCCTCACTTCTGTTATAACCAGTGTGGATACTTGTTGTTTTATCAGATAATTTACTATTTTATTGGCATAGTGTCCTTGGTCATCATTTTTTTGTTTTAACTGGAGCTTCTTACGTTTATTTTTAATCATTAACTGATTCTTATATTGGCGCACCGCTCCTACCCATTTTATTTGGTTCATAATAGAGGGGTTCTTAATAAACTCAGTTTCAGTCTTTTTACATTCTTTTTCCATTTCCTCTTCCTCTTGCCTATTGGTGCGTTTAATATATGATATTGTCGATCTTACTATCCCTCTTATATACGCCTTGAAGGTATCCCATGTTGCTCCCTCCTTTATACTGTCCCCATGGGTCTCCAGAAACATTTCCATTTGAGCCCAGAGTGGTCAGACACCCCTTTAATCATGTATGCGGCTGAATGCACCATTGGGAGTATTTTCTCATTTCCCAGAGCCAGGTCTATCCTAGACATGCTCCCCCTACCCGAAGCGTGCCATGAATAGGCCCTGACTCCTGGGTTTCTAGTTCTCCAAATATCAAGCCACCCCACCTCCTTCAGGAAGCAACCCAACACTTTAGACCCTTCACCTCTCCCAAGACTTTTTTTTACAAATCTATCCATCTTTGGATCCAACCACATATTAAAATCTCCCATACATATAACATATGCCTCTGGATATTCTGACATAAATAACATTGCTTCTTTCAGTACTCCCAGTGTAGCTGGGGGTGGATTATATATCCCCATAATAATCATTGGAAGTGAGTGCACCAGGGCAAAGACAAAAACATACCGCCCTTCTGAATCCCTCCTTACCCTGATGCACTCCCACGCCTCCGACTGGTGCACCATTAATGAAACCCCTCTCGAAAAAGTTGTGTGGCGAGAGTGGCAAGACCATTGTATCCATGTTTTTTTAAATAATCAAGTCTCTCCTTAACCATATGTGTTTCTTGGATGCAAATTATCTTGGCCTGGGTTTTCTTAATTTCTGCAAATACCTGTGCCCTTTTTACTCGTGTACCCATACCTCTCACATTCCATGATATAAAGGTACAATTGTTATTCATTTTTACCCATTTTTAGTCATTTGGTAACCATATTTTCTTTTTCTCTCCATTCATCCATTCATACATCAAACACATAGTTAAGTTTAGGGCATTACCGACATATCGCATCAGCTTTTATATAGGTAATTCGTCTTGTTTCAGCCTGTCTACTCCTCCACCCCCCCTCCATATAAATAAGAAAGGGTGCTTACATTAATATATCCTTCCCTATCACTAGGGGAGAAAAAGCCGGAGGGAGAGGGGGAGGGAGAGGCAAAAAAAAGAAAAAGAAAAAGGTGAATCCCCTTCCTTCTGTATTTCCGTGATTAAATCGTACTGTGTGATTAACTTTCATTCTCCCCATTTATTCCCTTTCCCCTTTAATCCCAATTCTTCTTATAACACTCTTTATTGTTCCCACCCCCCCTCACCCCCCTTATTTTGTCCCATCTTATTATGTTCACTTCTTTAATACACATTTCTACTGTTCCCCCCCAAGTGTTTTGTGAAGAAGAAAAAAAAAAAGAAAAAAAACACCCCACCTCCCAATGTTGTCACTCCACAAAAACAAATGTATCAATCCACAGTAACCCCCTTATCCATCCCCCTCCGGGGGCACACCATTACTCCCACTCTGTGATGAGCGGGGTACACTACTTTCTCCCGCATCTCCCCCATGTCCCCTGTTTCAACCTCCAGCAGGGGTCACAGGGGGGAGGAAGGAGAGAAAAAAAAAAAAGGAAAAAGAAAAAAACCCCCACCATTTCTTTTCTCCCTCCCCCACCCCCCTCCTACCATCAATCAAACATATTCCCCCCCCCCCTCTCTTCCAGTATTCTGTCCCGGTAGTTCTTTTTCTTTAGATTATCTCACGATTTTCTATTTCATATTATTTAGATACAGATTTGATTGATCGAATCCATTCTTTAACTTGCTCCGGTGTAATAAAAAAGACAGTCTTTCCTCCTTCCTCCACTCTCCACCGGGCTGGATATGCCATAGAGTGTTCTATTCCTGCTTCTCTCAATCTCTTCTTAACCTCATAGAAAGTTGCCCGCTGCTTTTGTAGCTCTAGAGAAAAGTCTGGGAATATTGACACTTTACTATTCTCATAATGGATCTCTCTTTTTTGTCTTGCATTTCGCAGAATTGTATCTCTGTCCCTGCAATTCAAGAGACGCGCCAGCAGAGGTCTAGGGGGGAAGCCAGCTTAGGTATTACTGCCGGGACCCTATGCGCTCGTTCCACCGCAAATGCCTTTGATACCTCCATCTCTGGAAATGTTTTTATCAACCATTTTTCAACAAAGTCCCCCGGGTTAAACCCCTCCACTTTCTCCGGAAGACCTATTATTCTTATATTATTGCGGCGCATCCGGTTCCCCATATCATCCGTTTTCTGCTGCCATGTTCCAATCTGCTTTTCTGCTGTTGCTATCTTTTTAGGTATATGAATTACTGTATCTTCTAGTTGAGATATCTTAATTTCCACCTCGGCCATCCTATCTCTGATACTATGCATATCTTGCCTAATCAGTCCAATATCCGTTCTGATCTCATCCATTTTACCTGTCAGTCCCACGCTGCTTGCTTGGATGGCCGCCATTAGTTGTCCGCTCACCTGCTCCAGTGTTAGCTTCATAGCTTTCTCTGGTTTCCCAGCTTGGGACGGAGGCACGTTCGTTTTCTGGACTTCCAGCGCCGAAGGCCCGCCGCTCCTTGTCCGTGGAGGGCTCCGAACGCTTTCCGTTTTCTCCGTCCTCGCAAACTCTTTTAGGCGATCGGCTGCCAGTTGCTTAGTACTCATCTCACTGCCGGGTTCGTTCGTATATCGGGGTCTTGGGTCTTGGTTTGTAGCACGTACTACTCAGGATACTGATGGAGACTCAGGCTGACTCAGAGCTTCCGCCGCTCACATCCGGTCGTATCAGCGGAAGTCACGCCCCCACAATAAGCCCTTTTGTTGGGAAGAAATGACTCGGGGTGACTCTAGGCTTAACCGATGCGGTGAGGTAATAGTTCCCAAAATAGTTTTATTAAAACAAAGAGTAACTTACAGTTTAAAATCAGATAATCCAGCAAACAGCAGAGTACTTCTGATCTCGCCCGTGACCGGGAGTGATGACACCTGGCTCCTCCCTGACGCGTATCGTCACTGAAGACGTGACTTTATCAAAGAGTAATGGGGTCAGGTGACAAAGGTGTCTATTTATATAGTGGATCCCGCTGTCACATGACAAACAGCTGAGTAGTAAATACATCCTGTAGCTTGTAAGATAACAAACATTCATCTATCATAGTACAAGACTAATATTACAAATAGTAAAATGTAATGCACTAAGAGAACCTAAATACAGAAATATATATAAACACAAAGTAGAATGACCTCTGACCCGTCCTAAACAATGTCAGCAGGAAATGATGTATACAGGTCTCTGCAGACCATGAGAAATTACTAGTGACATCTAGTGGTGAAAATATAAAAGGCGATTCATCAGGACACAATTCATAGAACATCCTCAATAATAATAGGATGAAATGATCCCAATATCAGCGGAAATTCTATCAACGGCTATAACAATATTCATCAGCATAGAAAACCCCCCGAGGGTTAACGCTGCGCTAAAAAAAGGAATGAATGAATAATGAAGCATAAAGAAGCCGCCAGCACAAAAAAGTCCAATACTAAACTCCAATAATTGAAATAAAATAAAAAAGTGCAGCACTAAAACAATAATATGAAAGAAAAATTATATTAAACAAAATTCTCAGAAAAACAATTATTAAATATGTAAAGGAGCTAGCACATCAGAAGTGACTAAGGGTGATAGTCCATCAAACATTAACAAAAATAAAAATGAAAAATAAAAAATTAAGAAATGAATAATAAAGGTAGTGGTGAAAACAAGTCTCACATAGAAAACTAAGGCAGATATCTCAAAAAGTGAAAAAACACAAAAAACCCCACACACAAAGTTATTGAAATGAGAAAATATAAAATAAAAAATATATGTGGAAATGCAGTGAAATATCAAACACAAGAGGGAAAATGAAATCCCAATTACAAATTGTACAAATAAAGTCCCGGTAGCAAATAGTGCAAGGAATTCCAAGCTAAACAATTCATATACAATGTGAATAAAACTCCAAAAGAAATCTGGTGAAAGACAAGTCCAGCACTTTATTTGCACAATTTGTAATTGGGATTTCATTTTCCCTCTTGTGTTTGATATTTCACTGCATTTCCACATATATTTTTTATTTTATATTTTCTCATTTCAATAATTTTGTATTTTTTTTGTTTTTTTTTTCACTTTTTGAGATATCTGCCTTAGTTTTCCATGTGAGATTTGTTTTCACCACTACCTTTATTATTAATGTCTTCATTTTTTTTATTTTTCATTTTTATTTTTGTTAATGTTTGATGGGCTATCACCCTTAGTCACTTCCGATGTGCTAGCTCCTTTACATATTTAATATTTTTTTTTCTGAGAATTTTGTTTAATATCATTTTTCTTTCATATTATTATTTTAGCGCTGCACATTTTTTATTTTATAAAAATATTAATCAGCATGATCAATTAAAAACATATTATAAATAACACATAATACCTCAATAAATACAGAAATATATAAAAGTTCTACAATTAAAAACGGACCCTATAATGACCAGAGAGAAAGAAAAGGGGGAGCGGGGGAGGAGAAAAATCACAGAACTAATCATTAGAAATAAAACAAATCAAATTCTATAGTTATAAATAAAGTTGTGCTAAGTTGAATAATCTGAGACCAAATGGAAGTGAAACAAAGAAAATAAATCAGGCAAATAATACAAAGATATGCAGTAAATAAATTGAACATTGAAAGTAAATGTCTTTATTGTCTCCTCTCCAATGTGGCTTCTATATTTCAATGTCACATATCAGTAAAGACGAGGGATCACTATTATGTACTTCTGTATAATGTCTGGACAGGTTATGTTTTATATTCTGGACATGTTCCCTCAATCTTTTCCAGAATTCCCTTTTTGTTCTGCCGATATATCGGATGTGACACGGGCATTCTAACAAACACACCACCCCCTCCGTCCGGCAGGAAATGAAGTCTTCAATCTCATATTCTTTGGTGGTGACAGTGGAGGTAAAATTAGACTTCTTTTTCTTGTTCTCTTTAGTGTGTTGAGAGGCGTAACAAACTCTTAGACCCCTTTCACACTGGGGCGGGGGCGGTGTCGGCGGTAAAATGTTGCTATTTTTAGCGACGCTTTACCGTCATTTTAGCGGTGATATTTGGCCGCTCGCAGAGGCGGTTTTTCTCCCCTGCTAGCAGCTGAGGAAAAGGTTCAAACCACCGCAAAGCGCTGCTGCCGGCGGTATAGACGCGCTGTCCCATTCATTTCAATGGGGAGCAGCGGTGGAGGAGGGGCATACACACCGCTCCTTCACCTCTCCACAGATGCGGCTAGTAGGACATTTTTTGGCATCCTGCCGGCGCACCGCTCCAGTGTGAGAGCCCTCGGGGGAGACACAGCAGCAGGTCTTTCAGGGTGCTTTGCAGGCGATATTTTTAGTGTTGTAGCCCCTGTAATGTGCCCCAGTGTGAAAAGGGTCTTACAGGGATAATATCCCTTCCCCTCAAATAAAGAGAACTTCTTCTTAGTCGGGGGATGGAGTAGATGTTTTGCTAAGCGGTCTCTAAGGGTCGGTGCCTCCGATAGGTGAATCTGGGCTTCTCAGGGAGAATGGCACTAAGATAACGATCTGCTCTTACAATCTCCCAATCTTTCCTCACAATTCTTTTCATTACTTTGTGTTGGATATTGAAATCAATCACCAATGATCGCGGAGTTCGGAGGGACTCGGCGGCGCTAAACGAGCGCCGCCGAGAACACAGTGACTGGGCAGAGCCGAGATAACATAGCCGAGGGTTCTCGGCTCTTCTCGGCGCCGTTCACAGTCACGCCCAGTCCCTATGATGGACATAACACAGGTCCAATGGCGGGACTGGGCGGGACTGTGAACGGCGCCAAGAAGAGCCGAGAACCCTTGGCTATGTGTATCTCAGCTCCGCCCAGTCACTGTGTTCTCGGCGGCGCTTGTTCAGCTGAACGAGCGCCGCCGAGTCCCTCCGAACTCCGCGGCGCCATATTTAAAAATACACGCTATGTGAATGTCGGCGGCGATCGCTCCGATAGATCACAAAATACCGGGGATCGGCGTATAACACGCACCCACGATTTCCCCCTGATTTTAATGGGAAAAAAGTGCGTGTTATACGCCGATAAATACGGTATATATATATATATATAACATTTTAAACGTAACAAAACTCAAATGTCAGTTTCTCCCCCCGGTGGTCAATGACGGCACTTCCCAACATAAATTCTGTTCCACTTCTACACTTTGGACCTTCTACCGTAATAGGCCTACGGCCGTGATAACACCGGCCCAAAGACAACTCGTTACCCGCAGTGTCAGCATTACCATCTTCAGCTAATCCGTGTTAACTGTACACACCAAGAGGGGCCCATAACCACTGAGTCCCCCACACTTCCACATACCTCCCAACTTTTGAACTTCAGAATGAGGGACACTTGAGGAAGGAAGTAACCTTGCATAGCGCGCTGCGGCAAATGTGGGCGTGGTCAAACTTTTGACAGTGGGAGGAGCTTAATGGGCATCATTAAACAAAACTTGGGCTTCCTTGTATCTATAAAATATGCTTTTATTATTGTTCCACAAGCAAGAGTCTCATGGATACATACATACCCCAGCACATTCATTTAAAAAAAGATAAAAGAATGCAGTGTTTGGAGTGCATTACGTACAAAGTGCAGGGTTGTAGGATGAGCTATATACAGAGTGCAGGGTTGTAGGATGAGCTATGTACAGAGTGCAGGGTTGTAGGATGAGCTATGTACAGAGTGCAGGGTTCTGGCATGAGCTATATACAGAGTGCAGGGTTGTAGGATGAGCTATGTACAGAGTGCAGGGTTCTGGCATGAGCTATGTACAGAGTGCAGGGTTCTGGCATGAGCTGTGTACAGAGTGCAGGGTTCTGGCATGAGCTGTGTACAGAGTGCAGGGTTCTGGCATGAGCTGTGTACAGAGTGCAGGGTTCTGGCATGAGCTGTGTACAGAGTGCAGGGTTCTAGCATGAGCTGTGTGTGTACAGAGTGCAGGGTTCTGGCATAAGCTGTGTACAGAGTGCAGGGTTCTGGCATGAGCTGTGTACAGAGTGCAGGGTTCTGGCATGAGCTGTGTACAGAGTGCAGGGTTCTGGAGTGAGCTGCATGCAGAGTGCAGGGTTCTGGGTTGAGCTATGTACAGAGTGCAGGGTTCTGGGATGAGCTATGTACAGAGAGCAGGGTTTTGGGGTGAGCTATGTACAGAGTGCAGGGTTCTGAGATGAGCTATGTACAGAGTGCAGGGTTCTGGGATAAGCTATGTACAGAGTGCAGGGTTCTGGGATGAGCTATGTAAAGAGTGCAGGGTTCTGGAATGAGCTATGTAAACAGTGCAGGGTTCTGGAATGCGCTATGTGCAGAGTGCAGGGTTCTGGGATGCGCTATGTGCAGAGTGCAGGGTTCTGGAATGAGCAATGTGCAGAGTGCAGGGTTCTGGAATGAGCTATGTGCAGAGTGCAGGGTTCTGGGGTGAGCTATGTACAGAGTGCAGGGTTCTGAGATGAGCTATGCACAGAGTGCAGGGTTCTGGGATGAGCTATGTACAGAGTGCAGGGTTCTGGGATGAGCTATGTAAAGAGTGCAGGGTTCTGGAATGAGCTATGTAAACAGTGCAGGGTTCTGGGATGCGCTATATGCAGAGTGCAGGGTTGTGGAATGAGCAATGTGCAGAGTGCAGGGTTCTGGAGTGAGCTATGTGCAGAGTGCAGGGTTCTGGGATGAGCTATGTACAGAGTGCAGGGTTCTGGGATGAGCTATGTAAACAGTGCAGGGTTCTGGAATGAGCTATGTAAACAGTGCAGGGTTCTGGGATGCGCTATATGCAGAGTGCAGGGTTCTGGAATGAGCAATGTGCAGAGTGCAGGGTTCTGGAGTGAGCTATGTGCAGAGTGCAGGGTTCTGTAATGAGCTATGTGCAGAGTGCAGGGTTCTGGGATGAGCTATGTGCAGAGTGCAGTGTTCTGGGATGAGCTATGTGCAGAGTGCAGGGTTCTGAGATGAGCATATATACAGGGTGCATGGTTCTGGGATGAGCTATATACAGGGTCCAGGGATCTGAGATGAGCTATATACAGGGTTCTGGGATGAGCTATATACAGGGTGTAGGGTTCTGGGATGAGATATATACAGGGTGCAGGGTTCTTGGATGAGCTATATACAGGGTGCAGGGTGCTGGGATGAGCTATATACAGGGTGCATCATAGCTTCTGAATCGATGACTATACCCAAGAGATGTGCGACACCGTGCAAGCATCTGGGTCGATCGCGTCATTGACCGATCCCCCTTTTGGGAATGATAAATGGTGTATCAGCCGAAACTTATTGGGCTCCTTCTTAGGAACCACTCCTAGAGGGGAAACCACCAAATTCGGCATAGGCCGCTCCTGAAACGGCCCGGCCATGCGACCCAATGCCACTTCCTTCCCCAATTTCTCCCCTACCACCCCGGGGTGAATCAATGCCGATCGCAAATTCTTTGCAACCGGTGGGATGACAGCCAATGAACTAGGGATTCTAAAACCCTCCAAAAACCCTTCCCGCAAAAGGCGAGCGGCCGCCCGGTCTGGATACCTATTTAGGAAAGGCTGCATCCTTCCCACCCTCACTGGTGTCCTCCCTTTTGTTACCAAGCTCTCCGGGGTGACCCTTCCCCTTTTTTAAAACAGTGGGATCCGGAATGAGATCCACCGCAACCTGAGCACTCGTGTTTGAAGCGACAGGTGCCTCCAAACTTACACGTTCCGTCATTATATTGCCAGCAGAGGCCCCATTTTTTGGCGGCCGGTTGTCCTGGGGAAGATGGACCATCGGCCCCCCTGGAAAAAACTGGTTTGGGGCCCACGCCGAGGACATTAGCTTCATCCAGAGGCTAATATCCTTATGGTCCCAGTGCAGGGAGGGACGTACCACCCTACGTTGCCGGAACTGCTCATCGTACCTGAGCCACGCCGTACCCCCGTACACTCTGTAGGTCTCCCCTATTGCGTCCATGTAGCAAAAGAGCGCCAAACAATGTTCGGGGTTCCTCTCACCTATCACACTCGCCATAATGGCAAACGCTTGCAGCCAGTTGGAAAACGTGCGCGGTATCAGCCTATAACGCCGTTTCTCCTCATCTTCCTTTTTGCTATCATCTGGCTTCACCCTATCCAGGTTAAACTTCTCCAAGGGCAGAAGGGAAAAAATCTCCACATACTCACCCTTCACGATCTTCTCCCTGACCTCTGACTTCAGGTGTGACCCCAGCGGCCCCTCGAAGCAGACGTATACCTCGCATTTCACTGCATCCGCAATGCGAACCACGTCCGTCTTGCTGCCACTTTCTTGGGCTGCACCCCCTTTCTCCCCTGCAACTGCCGCCACCGTAGTAGCCGGGGCGGACACTGGCAGGGGCCCTGTCCCAGCCCCAACCCCCCGCCCAAAGGCGATAATTCACTTGGTGGCACCCACATTGCCGCTTGCGGCACTTGCCCGCTTGTGCCCGGTGCAAACCTCTGTACCAGCTCCTGTAAACCCCCCAACAAAGCCTGAAATTGCCCATCAGGCCCTCCAGAGGCGGGCACCGGGCCCGCCACCCGGGGGTCGACTACCATGGCCGATATAGACTGCGGCCCACCCATTGTGGTCCCTGACCCCCGCACAGTAGTTACCTCCAACAACCCCTTAAAGCATTGGAGAGTGCTACTGTAGAGAGGAAACAGAAAGTTACTTACCGGGCCGACCAGGGGTTGTCCCCAGTGCCGCTGTTCCCGAATCCGATGGCGCCGGACGCTCCTGCCTTTCCTCTGCTTCAGATTCGCTCAGCTCTCCCTCAGACCGATGACCGGGCGATTGCAGGGGCTCCGTGTCATCCATCCCCGGAGATGAGGGCCTGGATGCTGCCGTCTCCTGACCACACTGGCCACGCCTCCCGACACTGGCTCCTCCCACCGAGATCGCTGTCTACCGAACCGGCGCTCTGGATACCTGGCTACTGGGTTGCCCACTCCTCCTGGAAGGGGTACCGCTCCGTAATTCCGAGCCGCTGGCCGAGGATGGGGGAAGCCCGGCGGCCGTTGATGTCATCTTCTCACGCTGAGACCTCCCCCTGGCTGCAGAAGCAACCAAGAGATTGTCCGTACACTCACGCTGACCTCGCCGAGCGCGCAGGGGGGGGAAATGCTGTCTCGTGCCGATGCCCCGCCCACTGACCTCCGCCGATGACGAGGATTCCGTCCAGGTCCCACTGCGGCGGAAACCGGGTGCCGTCGGTGGGCCTGATGGGTCCTGCTCAGGGGGGCTCCTGACGTGGCGTGATGCTCTGGGGGAGGCTCCCGGTGAAAAAACGCTCCGGAGGCCGCGACCTCCGGGCGCGAGGGAGGTCCTGTCCCTTTACCTCCGCTCCTGCCTGGTCTCCGAGGAGCACAGCCACCTGGCTATGAAGCCATTCGGGGCCGTGGGTGGTAGCAGCAGCCCGTAGCTGGGCTAACAAACTTTCAACGTCCGCCATTATGCTCTACTCTGGAGGCTAAACTTCTCCTCTTAACACTCTCCCTGCAATGTTGCCCGGGACACCCCTCCTGCCCTTAAATAAACTAAACCACTCCCCTCTCTACACTTTCTATCCAATCCCCCGCTCACCAACTTCCTAAACAACTTCCACTTTAACCCTTGCTGTACCCTTATCTCCCTGTCATGTCGGCCCTCTGCTAGCTCCATTTCACTCCTCCCACTCCAGGCCTTTCTTTCTCTGTCTCCTCTCCAAACAACGATGATATCATCTATATAACGATCGATAGGAATTCTTTATATAGAGCCTCTTCCTCCCATTCAGACATATACAGGTTGGATACACTCCGCACATATCTTGTGCCCATTACAATCCCGCCATACTTGTCTGAAGAACGTTTTCTGGTACCAGAAATAATTAGACTCCAGACTAGATCTCAATCAGTCCAGAATAATCCTCCTTGGTTTACATTTCAGGTCACTTAGACCTCTCAGTGCCCATTCGGTCTCTTGAATTTCTTCCTCATGATCGATGATCGTATAAAGTGACGTGACATTGGGTGTTGCCATATACACCGGTCCATCGGTCACAGTGATGTCATTTAATAATTGGATGAGATGTTTGGTGTCTCTGAAGTATGACCTGGTTTTATCACTACAGGTTGTAAGAACCAGTCAATATATTCTCCAATCCTCACACCCACTGATTGGATCCCATTGACGATCGATCTTCCAGGGGGTTTATTTTTATGGATCTTCAGCTATGTGTAGATGATCGGAATCCTACATGTATGAGGTTGGAGGGATTTTGTTTCTATAGACTCTTCTGAGTTCCTCTCTGTAACCCCCTCACAATCCCTTCCTGTATCTGGTTGTGGGATTTCTGGACAATTTCTGGTAGGAGGTTTCATCGATCAATTGTCTATTTACTTCTTCTTTATAGACAACCATCGATCGAATGACTATAGCTCCTCCTCCTTTATCTGCCTGCCTTATCACCATCTCTTTTCTGTCCTCCAGTGTTTTTATATCTCCCGGGTCATAGACTTTCTTCATTATCAGATCTTCGAGATGTCTCCGTCCTTTCCTATCGGTGGAGTAAAGAGAGATTTGTTACACACCGGATGTGATTGTAGATCGAAGTTTGGACTTTACCAGAGATCGAGAGAAGAGTAGAGAAGATTTGTTATTTATCTATTCTCTACTCCACACTTACTTGTCAGGTGTGTGATCTGTTCTATTTACTATTTATATACTTATTGATTCATTTCTACACTTTACTTATCACCTCAAACTTCACTTATTCTGATATTTTATCTGTGTGGAAAACTTTATATGTTGTCATCTCCTCCCCCATCATTATATATCCCATTCTATACAGATTGGTTCCCACATCTCTTTATACTCTACTAGTAGTGTAGTGCTATAATAGTAGTAGTGTAGGAGTAGTAGTTTAGTATAGTAGTAGTGCTGTAGTAGTAGTAGTAGTAGTAGGTGTAGTGTCGTAGTAGTACTGTAGTAGTCGTATAGTAGTTGTGTAGTAGTGTAGTGTAGTACTGTAGTAGTATTGTAGTAGTAGTGTAGTAGTAGTAGTGTAGTTTAGTAGTAGTAGTGTAGTATTATTAGTAGTAGTATACATGGGCGGACTTTCCGACTGACTTTTGACAGACTTCCGACTGACTTTTTTTACGACCGGACTTCAGACAGACTTGCCTACACACGACTGGACTTTCTGGCAGACTATGTCCGCCGGTCTTCTCGACGGAGTTACGGCGGACTTTCCGAATGAACGGATTTGCCCACACACGAACAAGTCCGTTCATTTTGAACGTGACTCGGGTACGACGGGACTAGAAAAGGAAGTCAATCTCGCCGCTTTTATCGGCGAGATTGACACCTTGCGAGCCCCGTTGCGGGGCATACCAGGCCCTTAGGTCTGGTATTGATTTTAAGGGGAACCCCTACGCCGAAAAAACGGCGTGGGGTCCCCCCAAAATCCATACCAGACCCCTATCCAAGCACGCAGCCTGGCCGGTCAGGAAAGGGGGTGGGGCGAGTTAGCGCCTCCCCCCTCCTGAATCGTACCAGGCCGTATGCCCTCAACATGGGGGGGTGGGTGCTTTGGGGGAGGGGGGTGCTCTATGTGAATGAGTATGGGGTACATCATACCCCTACCCATTCACCTAGGAAAAAACACACTACACAGATTTTTAAAATAATTTATTAGACAGCTCAGTGGGTCTTCTTCTGACTTTGCCGCTCTCTCCGGCCTCTTTTCCTGGTGTCCGGTTCTTCTCCCGCTCTCCGGCCTCTTCTCCCGGTGTCCGGTTCTTCTCCCGCTCTCCGGCCTCATCTCCCGGTGTCCGGGTCTTCTCCGCTCTCTCCGGCCTCTTCTCCCGGTGTCCGGGTCTTCTCCCGCTCTCTCCGGCCTCTTCTCCCGGTGTCCGGGTCTTCTCCCGCTCTCTCCGGCCTCTTCTCCCGGTGTCCGGGTCTTCTCCCACTCTCTCAGGCCTCTTCTCCCGGTGTCCGGTTCTTCTCCCGCTCTCTCCAGCCTCTTCTCCCGGTGTCGGTTCTTCTGCCGCTCTCCGGCCTCTTCTCCCAGTGTCCGGATCTTCTCCCGCTCTCCGGCCTCTTCTCCTGGTGTCCAGGTCTTCTGCCGCTCTCCGGCCTCTTCTCTCGGTGTCCGGTTCTTCTGCCGGCTCCTCTGCTATCTTCTGCTGCTCTTTTGCTAGCGGGGGCCCGGACTTCTGTGTCCCCTTCTTCCCTCTTCTCTTCTTTCGACATTGACACGACGCTCTCTCCCGCTGTAATGGTGTGTGAGCGCTCCGCAATGACTTATATAGGCGGTGACCCCGCCCCCTTATGATGTCACAGTCCTGGGGCATGCTGGTACTGTGAAGTCATAAGGGGGTGTGGTCAATATCACGAGATGTAGTACCCTGCCCTTGCGTCGTATCTGTTCTGTCGGACCAGCATACAGACGAACGGGCTTTCCAATAGGAACTGAGTCCGGTGGAGTTCCGGGAGGAAGATTTGAAGCAGGTTTCAAATCTAAAGTAATTGGATCTCTGACAGATGAGTCAGAGTCAGATGAAGCCCACACACGGTCGGATTGTCCGCCAGATTCGGTCTGTCGGACCAGTCCGGTCGTAAAGTCTGCCCGTGTGTACACAGCATTAGAGGTAGTAGTAGTAGTATTAGAGGTAGTAGCAGTAGTGTAGTAGTAGTGTAGTAGTAGTAGTAGTATTAGAGATAGTAGTAGTAGTAGTGTAGTAATAGTATTAGTAGTATAGTAGTAGTTTAGTAATAGTAGTATTAGAGGTAGTAGTAGTAGTAGTGTGGTAGTAGTAGTGTAATATTAGTAGTAGTAGTAGTATTAGAGATAGTAGTGTAGTAATAGTAGTAGGAGTATAGTAGTAGTTTAGTAATAGTAGTATTAGAGGTAGTAGAAGTATTAGAGGTAGTAGTAGTGTAGTATTAGTAGTAGTAGTATTAGAGGTGGTAGTAGTAGTAGTAGTAGTAGTAGTAGTAGTAGTATTATAGGTAGTAGTAGAGTAGTAATAGTAGTAGTTTAGTAATAGTAGTATTAGAGGTAGTAGTAGTAGTAGTATTAGAGGTAGTAGTAGTATTAGAGGTAGTAGTAGTGTAGTATTAGTAGTAGTATTAGAGGTAGTAGTAGTAGTGTAGTAATAGTAGTAGTAGTATAGTAGTAGTTTAGTAATAGTAGTATTAGAGGTAGTAGTAGTAGTAGTAGTAGTAGTGTAGTATTAGTAGTAGAAGTATTAGAGGTAGTAGTAGAGGTAGTAGTAGTAGTATTAATAGTAATAGTAGTAGTAAAGAGGGGGGGCAAGGTGGTGGGAGTTTGAGTGAGAGACGTGGTTGCAGGAGAATAGATAGGTGAAGATAGTTACAATGTATTTAATGATTGGCATATTATGGAACATACAAATATATCGGGTAGATCAGCACATAACAAGGTAAGAAGATAATACTCTACATAAGATAATACTTGAATAACACCGACTATAACAAACAATAATTTGAAGGTTCACCAGAAGGGAGGTTGTAGTAAAATCCTAGTATTAGTAATACTCGCAGGACCTTTGGCCTCATTGATCCTGAGAAATAAAACATATCATGCTCCATTAAATCGTCAATCGAGCATTGATTAAAAAGAGACACGAGAGTGCTGGTAATAAGTCTTTACAAATGAAGATATTCATCCAAAAAATGTTTTCACAGTTGGAGCTCCACTTTAAGGAAGGACTGAGTAGATGAAGTAAAGTTCACATAAAGTTGGTGTAAATGAGGTTTTGCTCGGTAATAATAGTTTATAATCCCTTGTAAATTATTATCACCGAACAAAACCTCATTTACACCAACTTTATGTGAAGATAACGTTGAAGACTGGAAAACGCCGATCGATGACTTCAGACTCGGTGATATGAAGACATCTGCAGACTCTGATCTCTATCCAATGAAATAAAGAAATCTGCTGAAAACACAATGAATATTCCACATCAGTGTCTCCAATCCTCTGTAATGAAGGATTTGGTATCGATCGATATCGTCACTGTGAAATGTAGAAGGAATGGTTTGTACCACAGAACTGCCACATTCTTCCATCATTTATTGTGTTTTGTCACAACCAATCAATATCTATATTGAGGAAATATTTGCTGCTTATAATCAATGATGGATGACAAGACAGATGATTAGAAGGAGATATTCCTCTGTTATACACGGAAAGTTCCTCCATCAGGACTTCATAGAATCTCTGTCTGGATTTCACTCCATTTTTGATCTCAGTTATTATCCAATTACCGACCAGCCGCTGTAGTTGTACTGAGACAGAATGTCATGGCTGGAGGAAACTACGTTATGTTACGTCACTTCACCCTGTGGGCACTAGGGGGCGCTGGAGGCACGTGCCCGCTGCTCGCCCCTGGAGCCGATGTGAGTGCCCAGGGGGTGCGATGACTGCCAGGGTCCCGCGATCGATCGTGACACACAGAGAACCGGGATCTGTGCGTGTAAACATAGTATCCGGAGGGGAGAAGAGACATACAAAGTATGAACAGCGATCTGTGATCTCCCCTAATCAGTCCCCTCCCCCCTTCAGTTAGAACACACCCAGGGAACACAATTAACCCCTCGATCGCCCCCTAGTGTTAACCCCTTCACTGCCAGTCACATTTATACAGTAATCAATGCATTTTTTTAGCTCTAATCGCTGTATTAATGACAATGGTCCCAAAAATGTGTCAAAAGTGTCCGATGTGTCCGATGTGTCCGATGTCTCCGATGTGTCCGATGTCTCCGATGTGTCCGATGTCTCCGATGTGTCCGATGTCTCCGATGTGTCCGAAGTGTCCGATGTGTCCGATGTGTTCGATGTGACCGATGTCTCCGATGTCTCTGATGTGACCGATGTGTCCGATGTCTCCGATGTGACCGATGTGTCCGATGTCTCCGATGTGACCGATGTGTCCGATGTGTCCGATGTGTCCGATGTGTCCGATGTCTCCGATGTCTCCGATGTCTCCGATGTGTCCGATGTGTCCGATGTCTCCGATGTCTCCGATGTCTCCGATGTGTCCGCTGTGTCCGATGTGTCCGATGTCTCCGATGTGTCCGATGTCTCCGATGTGTCCGCTGTGTCCGATGTATTCGATGTGTCCGATGTGTCCGATGTGTCCGATGTTTCCTATGTGTCCTATGTGTCCGATGTGTCCTATGTGTCCGATGTGTCCGATGTGTCCGATGTGTCCGATGTGTCCGATGTGTCCTATGTGTCCGATGTGTCCTATGTGTCCGATGTGTTCGACGTGTCCGACGTGTCCTATGTGTCCGACGTCTCCGATGTGTCCGACGTGTCCGATGTGTCCGATGTGTCCGACGTGTCCTATGTGTCCGATGTGTCCTATGTGTCCTATGTGTCCGATGTGTTCGACGTGTCCGACGTGTCCGATGTGTCCTATGTGTCCGACGTCTCCGATGTGTCCGACGTGTCCGATGTGTCCGATGTGTCCGACGTGTCCTATGTGTCCGATGTGTCCGACGTGTCCTATGTGTCTGATGTGTCCGATGTATTCGATGTGTCCTATGTGTCCGACGTCTCCGATGTGTCCGACGTGTCCGACGTGTCCGATGTGTCCGATGTGTCCGACGTGTCCTATGTGTCCGATGTGTCCGACGTGTCCTATGTGTCTGATGTGTCCGATGTATTCGATGTGTCCTATGTGTCCGACGTCTCCGATGTGTCCGACGTGTCCGATGTGTCCGATGTGTCCGACGTGTCCTATGTGTCCGATGTGTCCGACGTGTCCTATGTGTCTGATGTGTCCGATGTATTCGATGTGTCCTATGTGTCCGACGTCTCCGATGTGTCCGACGTGTCCGATGTGTCCGATGTGTCCGACGTGTCCTATGTGTCCGATGTGTCCGACGTGTCCTATGTGTCTGATGTGTCCGATGTATTCGATGTGTCCGATGTGTCCGATGTCTCCGATGTGTCCGATGTGTCCGATGTCTCCGATGTGTCCGACGTGTCCGATGTGTCCGATGTGTCCGACGTGTCCGATGTGTCCGATGTGTCCGACGTGTCCGATGTATTCGATGTGTCCGATGTGTCCGATGTCTCCGATGTGTCCGATGTGTCCGATGTCTCCGATGTGTCCGATGTCTCCGATGTCCCCGATGTCTCCGATGTCTCCGATGTGTCCGATGTGTCCGATGTGTCCGATGTGTCCGATGTGTCCGATGTGTCCGATGTGTACGATGTGTCCGATGTGTCCGATGTGTACGACGTGTCCGACGTGTCCGACGTGTCCGACGTGTCCGATGTGTCCGATGTCTCCGATGTCCCCGATGTCTCCGATGTCTCCGATGTGTCCGACGTGTCCGACGTGTCCGATGTGTCCGATGTGTCCGACGTGTCCTACGTGTCCTATGTGTCTGATGTGTCCGATGTATTCGATGTGTCCGATGTGTCCGATGTCTCCGATGTGTCCGATGTGTCCGATGTCTCCGATGTGTCCGACGTGTCCGATGTGTCCGATGTGTCCGACGTGTCCGATGTATTCGATGTGTCCGATGTGTCCGATGTCTCCGATGTCTCCGATGTCTCCGATGTCTCCGACGTGTCCGATGTCTCTGATGTCTCTGATGTCTCCGATGTCTCCGATGTGTCCGCTGTGTCCGATGTGTCCGATGTATTCGATGTGTCCGATGTGTCCGATGTGTCCGATGTCTCCGACGTGTCCGACGTGTCCGATGTGTCCGATGTCTCTGATGTCTCTGATGTCTCCGATGTCTCCGATGTGTCCGATGTGTCCGATGTCTCCGATGTGTCCGATGTCTCCGATGTGTCTGATGTCTCTGATGTCTCTGATGTCTCCGATGTCTCCGATGTGTCCGATGTGTCCGATGTCTCCGATGTGTCCGATGTCTCCGATGTCTCCGATGTGTCTGATGTGTCCGATGTCTCCGATGTCTCCGATGTGTCCGATGTGTCCGATGTCTCCGATGTGTCCGATGTCTCCGATGTCCCCGATGTCTCCGATGTCTCCGATGTGTCCGATGTGTACGATGTGTCCGATGTGTCCGATGTGTACGATGTGTCCGATGTGTCCGATGTGTACGATGTGTCCGACGTGTCCGACGTGTCCGATGTGTCCGACGTGTCCGACGTGTCCGATGTCTCCGATGTCCCCGATGTCTCCGATGTGTCCGATGTGTCCGATGTGTACGATGTGTACGATGTGTCCGATGTGTCCGATGTGTACGATGTGTCCGACGTGTCCGATGTGTCCGACGTGTCCGACGTGTCCAACGTGTCCGATGTATTCGCCGTAATGTCGCAGTCCCGATAGATCGCCACCATTACTAGTAAAAACAAATAATAATAAAAAAGTCATAAATTTATCCCCTATTTTGTAGATGTATAACTTTTGCACAAACCAATCAATAAACACTTATTGCAAATTTTTTTTACCAAAAATATGTAGAAGAAGAATACGATCGGCCTAAACTGAGGAAAAATGTGTTTTTTTTTAAAAAAAGGGGGATATTTATTAGAGCAAAAAGTTCAAAATATTGTGTTTTTTTTCAAAATTGTGGCTCTTTTTTAGTTTATAGCGCAAAAAAATGCAGAGATGATCAAATACCACCAAAAGAAAATCTGTGGGAAAAAAAGGACGTCAGTTTTGTTTGGGTAGAACGTTGCACGACCGCGCAATTGTCAGTTAAAGCGAAGCAGTGCGAATCACAAAGAGTGCTCTGGTCAGGAAGGGGGGTAAATCTTCCGGGGGTGAAGTGGTTAATAAAGTCGGTATAAATGACAAACTTCCTAAATAGGAAACCTTTATACTTTTATACAACATAAAACATAAAACATTGTTATAAAGACAATCCGGATTATCATCCCACATGCTGGAAATTTAATAAAAAAGATAATTATCTCAGATATCAAAAGAGACATTACTACTACACTACTACACTACACTACTACTACACTACTACTATTACTACTACTACACTACACTACTACTACACTACTACTATTACTACTACTATTACTACTACTACTACTACACTACTACACTACTCTACTACTACTATTACTACTACTACACTACTACTACTATTACTACTACTACACTACTACAACTAATACTACTAGTACACTAATACTATTGCTACTGTACTACTACTATTACTACTACACTACTACCACTCCTACTACACTACTACATTACTACTAGTATTACTACTACTACTATTACTACACTACTACACTACAACTATTGCTACTGTACTACTACACTACTATTACTACTACACCACTACTACACTATTACTACTAATACTACTTCTACATTACTACACTACTACTACACTAACACTACTACACAACATTACTACTACTCTACTACTAAAAACTACACTACTACTACTACTACACTACTACTACAACACTACTTCTACATTACTAGACTACACTACTACTACCACTGCACTACAGCTATTACTACACTACTACTACACCGCTACTACACTACTACTATTACTACCCTACTATTAATACTACTAAATTACTCATCCACTACTACTACTACTACACTACACTACTACTACTACTAAACGACACTATTATTACTACACTACTACTATTACTACTCTTTTACTACACTACCATTACAGTACTACTACTCCACACTACACTACAACACTATTACTACTCCTCCTCCATCCCTCCAGCACGGCTCCTTCACTCCCCACCTCACGTTTTCCCCTCCCCCGTCACTTTCCCTTCATACACAGGATTGTCTTGTGGTCGGATGTCTGCTCTGGGGGACACCTGTGGGGCTCCTCCTCCGAGATCTTCTCCGCGGCTCCCGTTTCGGATGACGTTCGATGCCCGCCACCCCTCCCCCACCATACGATCTCCAGTGAGTTATCATGTATTGTCTGGTGGGATTATAATAATAATTCTGCTCATCTTTATATAAGACAATATCTTTTATTTATAGATTCATCTTGTTACTTCTCCTGATAAGTGGCCCATCAGCCACGAGACGCACCACACTTTTCTTTTACTTTTTTCCTTTGAAATGTCATTTTGCTGTCAGACTGTTCTAAACACAGGAAACATGCGCCCCTTTACAGGCATACTATAGACACCCCCCAGGTACAAAATTTAAAGGGATATTACACTTTTATTGTTTGACTTTAAGCATTATTAAAATCACTGCTCCCGAAACACTCCCCTGGGGCGGGACCCGGGTCCCCAAACACTCCCCTGGGGCGGGACCCGGGTCCCCAAACACTCCCCTGGGGCGGGACCCGGGTCCCCAAACACTCCCCTGGGGCGGGACCCGGGTCCCCAAACACTCCCCTGGGGCAGGACCCGGGTCCCCAAACACTCCCCTGGGGCAGGACCCGGGTCCCCAAACACTCCCCTGGGGCAGGACCCGGGTCCCCAAACACTCCCCTGGGGCAGGACCCGGGTCCCCAAACACTCCCCTGGGACAGGACCCGGGTCCCCAAACACTCCCCTGGGGCAGGACCCGGGTCCCCAAACACTCCCCTGGGACAGGACCCGGGTCCCCAAACACTCCCCTGGGGCAGGACCCGGGTCCCCAAACACTCCCCTGGGGCAGGACCCGGGTCCCCAAACACTCCCCTGGGGCAGGACCCGGTCCCCAAACACTCCCCTGGGGCAGGACCCGGGTCCCCAAACACTCCCCTGGGGCAGGACCCGGGTCCCCAAACACTCCCCTGGGGCAGGACTCGGGTCCCCAAACACTCCCCTGGGGCAGGACCCGGGTCCCCAAACACTCCCCTGGGGCAGGACTCGGGTCCCCAAACACTCCTCTGGGGCAGGACCCGGGTCCCCAAACACTCCCCTGGGGCAGGACCCGAGTCCCCAAACACTCCCCTGGGGCAGGACCCGAGTCCCCAAACACTCCCCTGGGGCAGGGCCCGGGTCCCCAAACACTCCCCTGGGGCAGGGCCCGGGTCCCCAAACACTCCCCTGGGGCAGGACCCGGGTCCCCAAACACTCCCCTGGGGCAGGACCCGGGTCCCCAAACACTCCCCTGGGGCAGGACCCGGGTCCCCAAACACTCCCCTGGGGCAGGACCCCAGGTCCCCAAACACTCCCCTGGGGCAGGACCCGAGTCCCCAAACACTCCCCTGGGGCAGGACCCGGGTCCCCAAACACTCCCCTGGGGCAGGACCCCGGGTCCCCAAACACTCCCCTGGGGCAGGACCCGAGACCCCAAACACTCCCCTGGGGCAGGACCCCGGGTCCCCAAACACTCCCCTGGGGCAGGACCCGAGACCCCAAACACTCCCCTGGGGCAGGACCCGAGTCCCCAAACACTCCCCTGGGGCAGGGCCCGGGTCCCCAAACACTCCCCTGGGGCAGGGCCCGGGTCCCCAAACACTCCCCTGGGGCAGGACCCAGGCCCCCAAACACTCCCCTGGGGCAGGACCCGGGTCCCCAAACACTCCCCTGGGGCAGGACCCGGGTCCCCAAACACTCCCCTGGGGCAGGACCCGGGTCCCCAAACACTCCCCTGGGGCAGGACCCGAGTCCCCAAACACTCCCCTGGGGCAGGACCCGAGTCCCCAAACACTCCCCTGGGGCAGGACCCGGGTCCCCAAACACTCCCCTGGGGCAGGGCCCGGGTCCCCAAACAATCCCCTGGGGCAGGACCCGGGTCCCCAAACACTCCCCTGGGGCAGGACCCGGGTCCCCAAACACTCCCCTGGTGCAGGACCCGGGTCCCCAAACACTCCCCTGGGGCAGGACCCGGGTCCCCAAACACTCCCCTGGGGCAGGACCCGGGTCCCCAAACACTCCCCTGGGGCAGGACCCCGGGTCCCCAAACACTCCCCTGGGGCAGGACCCGAGTCCCCAAACACTCCCCTGGGGCAGGACCCGAGTCCCCAAACACTCCCCTGGGGCAGGACCCGGGTCCCCAAACACTCCCCTGGGGCAGGACCCGAGTCCCCAAACACTCCCCTGGGGCAGGATCCGAGTCCCCAAACACTCCCCTGGGGCAGGACCCGAGTCCCCAAACACTCCCCTGGGGCAGGGCCCGGGTCCCCAAACACTCCCCTGGGGCAGGGCCCGGGTCCCCAAACACTCCCCTGGGGCAGGACCCGGGTCCCCAAACACTCCCCTGGGGCAGGACCCGGGTCCCCAAACACTCCCCTGGGGCAGGACCCAGGCCCCCAAACACTCCCCTGGGGCAGGACCCGGGTCCCCAAACACTCCCCTGGGGCAGGACTCGGGTCCCCAAACACTCCTCTGGGGCAGGACCCGGGTCCCCAAACACTGCTCTGGGGCAGGACCCGGGTCCCCAAACACTCCCCTGGGGCAGGACCCGGGTCCCCAAACACTGCTCTGGGGCAGGACCCGGGTCCCCAAACACTCCCCTGGGGCAGGACCCGAGTCCCCAAACACTCCCCTGGGGCAGGACCCGAGTCCCCAAACACTCCCCTGGGGCAGGACCCGGGTCCCCAAACACTCCCCTGGGGCAGGGCCCGGGTCCCCAAACACTCCCCTGGGGCAGGACCCGGGTCCCCAAACACTCCCCTGGGGCAGGACCCGGGTCCCCAAACACTCCCCTGGGACAGGACCCGGGTCCCCAAACACTCCCCTGGGGCAGGACCCGGGTCCCCAAACACTCCCCTGGGGCAGGACCCGGGTCCCCAAACACTCCCCTGGGGCAGGACCCGGTCCCCAAACACTCCCCTGGGGCAGGACCCGGGTCCCCAAACACTCCCCTGGGGCAGGACCCGGGTCCCCAAACACTCCCCTGGGGCAGGACTCGGGTCCCCAAACACTCCCCTGGGGCAGGACCCGGGTCCCCAAACACTCCCCTGGGGCAGGACTCGGGTCCCCAAACACTCCTCTGGGGCAGGACCCGGGTCCCCAAACACTCCCCTGGGGCAGGACCCGAGTCCCCAAACACTCCCCTGGGGCAGGACCCGAGTCCCCAAACACTCCCCTGGGGCAGGGCCCGGGTCCCCAAACACTCCCCTGGGGCAGGGCCCGGGTCCCCAAACACTCCCCTGGGGCAGGACCCGGGTCCCCAAACACTCCCCTGGGGCAGGACCCGGGTCCCCAAACACTCCCCTGGGGCAGGACCCGGGTCCCCAAACACTCCCCTGGGGCAGGACCCCAGGTCCCCAAACACTCCCCTGGGGCAGGACCCGAGTCCCCAAACACTCCCCTGGGGCAGGACCCGGGTCCCCAAACACTCCCCTGGGGCAGGACCCCGGGTCCCCAAACACTCCCCTGGGGCAGGACCCGAGACCCCAAACACTCCCCTGGGGCAGGACCCCGGGTCCCCAAACACTCCCCTGGGGCAGGACCCGAGACCCCAAACACTCCCCTGGGGCAGGACCCGAGTCCCCAAACACTCCCCTGGGGCAGGGCCCGGGTCCCCAAACACTCCCCTGGGGCAGGGCCCGGGTCCCCAAACACTCCCCTGGGGCAGGACCCAGGCCCCCAAACACTCCCCTGGGGCAGGACCCGGGTCCCCAAACACTCCCCTGGGGCAGGACCCGGGTCCCCAAACACTCCCCTGGGGCAGGACCCGGGTCCCCAAACACTCCCCTGGGGCAGGACCCGAGTCCCCAAACACTCCCCTGGGGCAGGACCCGAGTCCCCAAACACTCCCCTGGGGCAGGACCCGGGTCCCCAAACACTCCCCTGGGGCAGGGCCCGGGTCCCCAAACAATCCCCTGGGGCAGGACCCGGGTCCCCAAACACTCCCCTGGGGCAGGACCCGGGTCCCCAAACACTCCCCTGGTGCAGGACCCGGGTCCCCAAACACTCCCCTGGGGCAGGACCCGGGTCCCCAAACACTCCCCTGGGGCAGGACCCGGGTCCCCAAACACTCCCCTGGGGCAGGACCCCGGGTCCCCAAACACTCCCCTGGGGCAGGACCCGAGTCCCCAAACACTCCCCTGGGGCAGGACCCGAGTCCCCAAACACTCCCCTGGGGCAGGACCCGGGTCCCCAAACACTCCCCTGGGGCAGGACCCGAGTCCCCAAACACTCCCCTGGGGCAGGATCCGAGTCCCCAAACACTCCCCTGGGGCAGGACCCGAGTCCCCAAACACTCCCCTGGGGCAGGGCCCGGGTCCCCAAACACTCCCCTGGGGCAGGGCCCGGGTCCCCAAACACTCCCCTGGGGCAGGACCCGGGTCCCCAAACACTCCCCTGGGGCAGGACCCGGGTCCCCAAACACTCCCCTGGGGCAGGACCCAGGCCCCCAAACACTCCCCTGGGGCAGGACCCGGGTCCCCAAACACTCCCCTGGGGCAGGACTCGGGTCCCCAAACACTCCTCTGGGGCAGGACCCGGGTCCCCAAACACTGCTCTGGGGCAGGACCCGGGTCCCCAAACACTCCCCTGGGGCAGGACCCGGGTCCCCAAACACTGCTCTGGGGCAGGACCCGGGTCCCCAAACACTCCCCTGGGGCAGGACCCGAGTCCCCAAACACTCCCCTGGGGCAGGACCCGAGTCCCCAAACACTCCCCTGGGGCAGGACCCGGGTCCCCAAACACTCCCCTGGGGCAGGGCCCGGGTCCCCAAACACTCCCCTGGGGCAGGGCCCGGGTCCCCAAACACTCCCCTGGGGCAGGACCCGGGTCCCCAAACACTCCCCTGGGGCAGGACCCCGGTCCCCAAACACTCCCCTGGGGCAGGACCCGGGTCCCCAAACACTCCCCTGGGGCAGGACCCAGGCCCCCAAACACTCCCCTGGGGCAGGACCCGGGTCCCCAAACACTCCCCTGGGGCAGGACCCGGGTCCCCAAACACTCCCCTGGGGCAGGACCCGGGTCCTCAAACACTCCCCTGGGGAAGGACCCGGGTCCCCAAACACTCCACTGGGGCAGGACACGGGTCCACAAACACTCCCCTGGGGCAGGACCCGGGTCCCCAAACACTCCCCTGGGGCAGGACCCAGGCCCCCAAACACTCCCCTGGGGCAGGACCCGGGTCCCCAAACACTCCCCTGGGGCAGGACCCAGGCCCCCAAACACTCCCCTGGGGCAGGACCCGGGTCCCCAAACACTCCCCTGGGGCAGGACCTGGGTCCCCAAACACTCCCCTGGGGCAGGACCCGGGTCCCCAAACACTCCCCTGGGGCAGGACCCAGGTCCCCAAACCCTTTTTATGACAATAACTTGCATATAAGCCTTTAAAATGAGCACTTTTGATTTCTCATGTTCGTGTCCCATAGACTTTAATGGTGTTCACGTGTTCTGGTGGGAAGGGTGTTCAGCCCATCCTTAGTGACGGGGGAGGGGTATACAGTCTCAGAAAGTGGAAATCCTCGGCTCTGTTTACAGAAATATTGATCAATGATTGGATATAGATAGAATCATGTGATGTCAGAAGGGGTGGTGCCACCGGGTGACATAGCCAGGTGGCCCCGATTCCTGCCTATATAAGAAATGTCAAAGCACAGAGCGGGCATATGGGGGAGCATTTTTAATGTTTTTTATTTTTCGGGTCTGGCGGGCGGCGTGATTGAAAATGGATTTAAATTGAGGGACACTATTTTTTTATTTTTTAATAAAGGATTTATCAAAAACTGTTTCTTGTGATGATTACTTTTTTATACTTTTTTGGTGAATGGGTAGGGGTACGATGTACCTGATACCCATTCACATAGGGGGCGGGATCTGGGGGCCCCCTTGTTAAAAAGGTCTTCCAGATTCTGATAAGCCCCCCACACACAGACCCCGACAACCACTGGCCAGTGTTGTCAGGAAAAGGCCCTTATCCACATCAACATGGAGGTAAGGTGGTTTGGGGGGGCAGAGCCCCCGGCCCAAAGCACCCAACTCCCATGTTGAGGACATGTGGCCTGGTATGGTTCAGTAGGAGGGGCTCACTTGTCCCCTCCCCTTTCTTGACCTGCTGGGCTGCAAGCTCAGATAAGTGTCTGGTATGGATTGTGGATTTTGGAATAGATTAGTTATGTTACTAATTTTGTTTCGTTATGGAATTCATTTTGTTTCATTCAGTTTTTGTTAAATTTCATTTCGCTTTCATAAAAATTTGTTTCATTTATAAATTTTCTAATGAATTCAAACTTTGTAGAATGATTAGAATCCGGATTGGTCGAAAAATAATCGACTGATTCTAATTCTGTGTGAAGAAATAGCTGGTTGCTAAGCAGGGGGATGGGAAGCCGGCCGCCCGCGTCCTTAACAACCATAAGTCATCATCTGTCAGCCGCCCTCCCCACTGACACCCGCAGACTCCGACAACCACAGCCCAGGGTTTGTTGGGAAGAGGCCCTTGTTCCCATCAACATGAGGACAAGGTGCTTTGTGATGGGGGGCAGAGCACCCCCCTGACCCAATGCACCCACCCCCCAATGTTGAGGACAAGTGGCCTGATATGATTCAGAAGGGGGGCGCTCAATCATCCCCTCACTCTTCTCAACCTGCTGAGCTGCAAGCTCAGATAAGTGTCTGGTATGGATTTTGTGGAGACCCCTACATTTTGGCATAGGGTTCCCCTTAAAATCTGGGTGGGTGATTATTTTTTCAGGACACAGAGGGGTACAACAGCCAGGTCAGATGGGGTGCAGAGCGGAGGAAGACGAGGGGGTCGGCCTTGCCAGGGCTCCACAAGATGGGACACATGCAGTAGCACAGCAGCAAGTAGGTCCGGTGCTGGTGGGCGGTCGCATCCGCGGCAGGGATCCACAGCCTCCAGACCCTCCTCGCCTGGGGGCTGCAGAGTTCATTGCCGCAGGCTCCAGAAGTACAGTCCGAAGGGGAGCTGTCTGGTTCAGAGGAAGAAGAGTTGCAGAGGCTCGCGGCACGATGAAGGGGGGAGCGGCGGCTGTGGGGGTCATTCCTGGTCAGCCCGGTAAGTTACATGTCTTACATACTTCTTTAAATGCTGCACTTTGTGGTTTGTTGGGATTGGAAGATGGGGAGCCGGCAGGGACTGGCAGAGCTGAAGCACAGCCACCTGCGGCCACGGCAGCTGCCCCTGGAGTGGCGGGGGCCTCGTCCACCAGTTTGGGGTCAGAAGCAGTTGCTGGATTTGCTAGGGGGGTTGTGGGATCTAATCCAATGTTTTTCAGGGGGTCAGAGTCAGTCCCCACATGTGTCACTATGGGTATAACCAGTTGTGGGGGGAAATTCGGGGGGGACAACCCGGAATGGGACCCCAGCTACACCATCCCAGGTCACGGGGGTCCCCACAGCCCAGTCATAGCCTCCCGCCTCTCCCTCGGAAGTGGCGGCAGTGAGTGCCAATGCTGGGGAAGAAGCAGGAGCGTCACAAGAGGGCACGGGTAGAAAGGATTTGGTGAGGATCGTGGATGCTGTAAAATGTGAAATGTATGTGTGCTTTGAGGGTCCCTTAGGGGCACATTTGAAGCAAGAAGTCCGGGAAAAAATTTGCAAGGGTGAGTATGTGGAGATCTTCTCATTACTGCCTCTTGAAAAATGTAATTTGGATAGGGTCAAGCCGGACGACTCCAAGAAGGAGGGTGAGGAGAAGCAGAGGTATAGGCTGATTCCTCGGACGTTTGTTAACTGGTTACAGGCGTTTGCCATTATGGCGAGTGTTATAGGGGAGAGGAACCCAGAACATTGTTCATCTCTGTTTTGTTACATGGACGCCGTCAGTGAGGCCCATCGGGTGTATGGGGGGTCAGCGTGGCTGAGGTATGATGAACAGTTCAGGTAGCGTAGGGCGGTCCGTCCGTCACTCAGATGGGACCACAAAGACATCATTGGATGAGGCTTATGTCGTCGAATCGAGCCCCGAGCCAGTTTATTCAAGGGGGGGCTGGGGGTGCGCCTTCCTGGGGACTGTCGGTCAGAAAAAAAAAAAAAAGAGGGATCTGCTGGCAGTATAATGAGGGCTCCTGTAAGTTTGGGGGGTCCTGTTGTTTCAAGCACGAGTTCTCTGGATGCGGGGGTGCACAGCCCCTATCCCGATGCTTTAAAAAGGGTAAACGTGCCACTGAGTTTGCTCACAAATAGGATGACACCGGTGAAGGGGAAAAGGATGCAAACTTTTCTAAATAGATTCCCGGATCGGGAAGCGGCAAAAATCCTGGCCAGGTTTCTCTGAGGATTTCAGGATTCCATGTACCCTGTCACATGTCCCATGGCAAGGAATTTGAGATCAGCTTTACAACACCCGGGGGTGTTTTCAGAAAAATTGGCCAAGTGGCACTGGGGTGCATGGGTGGTCTGTTCTCTGAGAAGCCTTTGCAGACTTTGGTTGTTTCACCTCTGGGGGTGGTGCCTAAGAAGGAACCTAACAAGTTTCGCCTTATTCACCACCTATCTTTGGCAAAAGGGGTTTGGTTAATGATTCGATAGACCCTGAAGCTTGCACAGTGTCCTACACCTTATTTGACACAGCTGTGAGGTGGGTGAGGAGATATGGGCAGGGGGGGCTGATGGCAAAAGCTGACATTGAATCCACTTTTCGCTTTCCACCGGTGCATCCGGACAGTTTTTGGCTACTGGGGTGCTGCTGGCAAGAGGAATTTTATGTGGATCGCTGCCTGCCCATGGGCTGCTCCATTTCATGCGCCATGTTTGAAATGTTCATCTCATTTTTGGAATGGGTGGTTAGGGACGTGTCGGGCCTGGATTTGGTCATCCATTATTTGGATGATTTCCTTTGTGTGGGGCCACCTTCATCCAATGTCCTGTCTACGTTGCAGCACGTTGCGTGTAGGTTGGGTATTCCCTTGGTGGTGGAAAAGACTGAGGGCCCGACCACAGAGCTTAGTTTCTTAGGTATAGTGCTGGATTCTGGTGCTATGGAATGACGCTTGTATGAGGACAAATTAGCGGCGCTCAAGTTGGAGATTCGAGGGATCATGGGGCAGCTCCAGGTGCAACTTCAGACACTTCTATCATTATTGGGGATGTTGAATTTTGCCTAATACCGATAGGGAGGGTTTTCTGCCGGAGGATGGCTGCAGCGACAGCTGGGATTAAGTCCTCCACCCATTTTATTAGGCTGAATAGGGAGCATCGTGAGAATTTAAAAGTGTGGCACTCGTTTTTGGAAGCATACAATGGTCGATCGGTCTGGATGTCTGGCCCGGCGAGTAATTTTGATTTAGAACTAGTTACAGACACGGCTGGGTCTACTGGGGGACATTTTATCAGGGACAATGGAGTGCAGAACCTTGGCCTAGGTCATGGGTGAAAGCTGGTTTGATTCGAAGCACGGTGCTTTTGAAACTTTAGGTTGAACTGTGACAACATGGGAGTGGTGCAAGTTATCAACCGCATCTCAGCATCGTCATAGCCAGTGATAAATCTGCTGCGCCACTTGGTGCTGCGATGCCTGCAACTAAACATCTTTTAATATTCCGTTCATCTGCCGGGTGTTGAGAACACTCTGGCTGACACCTTATCTCGGTTTCAGTGGGACAGGTTCAAAGAGTTGGCTCCTTTGGTAGAGATTCCTTGCCCGGGTTGGCTATGCGAGATTGCATTAAAGTCACCGCGGGATGGATCAGAAGGTTGATGATTGAGTCCACATGGACGGCATACACCAAGGTATGGCAGGAATGGTTGGGTTTGGTTCAACAGGCAGGGGTGGTACAAGGGGATGCCGAGGTGGAACTGCTTGATCTATATTTCGTGTTGTGAAAAATGGAACACGGGGGGTCGGTGTCTGCCATTGAACGGAAGTTGGTGGGTCTTGCCTTTTTTTTCAAGTTACAGGGCATGGCGGATTTCACAAAGGATTTTTGGATACGACAGGCAATTAAGGGTTATAGGAATCTGCATAGGCACAAGGACACTAGGCGTCCAGTGTCATTTGCTAACCTTCAGGCCATTTGTGGTCATTTAGGATCCTTGTGTACATCCGATTACGAGGTCTCTTTATTTAAGGTGGCATTTTCGTTGGTGTTTTTTGGAGCATTTCATGTTGGGGAATTAGTAAGCCCGTCTAAGGGAGTAGCAGGTGGATTTATGGCCTGGGACGTGAATTGTATGGAGGAGCGGGTTTTGTTACGGCTTCGGAGATCGAAGACAGACCAAAGGGGAAAAGGAATGAGTGTACAGCTGTTTCCATTGCAAGGTTCTCCAGCTTGTCCGGTGGGGGTGGTGCGGGAGTTCTTGGAGGTTCGCTCGGAGTCGGCCCGGTGTGGGTTGGGCACGGCGGCATTGAAGAGAATTGGTAGGTGGGAATCGAGGAGATTTTGGACGTACATTAGGCCGCATCTGTTGGCCGAGTAGAAATTTTAGAGTGTTGGTGCTATGTAGTGTTCTGTCCTTTGTATTTTCAGATGGAGTGCAAACACGCCTCGTCTGGATTATGGGGCATGCCTATGTCTTTTGGGGGGCCAGGAGAGCTGATGTTAGACCAGATGGCAGACAGCTAGGTATCTCTAGGAGGGTGGCTTGCATTCGCTGGCTGGGGATATCGGGGATGATGTGGGGTAGGGTGGTCCCAGAAGTGCACCATTATGCCAGGCTGGACCGGCCGCCAGACATTTTGGTGCTGCATGTTGGGGGAAATGATTTGGGGGTTAGGTCTATCAGAGATCTGATTTTGGATGTGAAATCAAACTTCCTGAAACTCTGCATGGCTTTTCCGGACATGTTGCTGTTGTGGTCCGACATTGTTGCTCGGAAGGCTTGGTGCATGGCACAATCAGTAGAGAGGCTCAACTAGGCTCACATAAAAGTGAACAAGGTGGTAGGGAGATTTATTTCCAGGAATGGGGTATGGTCATCCGACACATGGAGTTGGAATCCAATGTTGGCCTGTATTTAAGAGGTGATGGGGTTCATAAGGTTGCCACATCATCCCTTTAATCCAGGACACACATTAATTACTCGGGTTCTGTGGCTGATTAAGGTGGCAATTAAACTCACTTGGTGCCTTATCTGCAATAAATCAGCCTCAGAACCTGTGTAATTAATATGTGTCCTGGATTAAAGTGATGTGGCAACCCTAGGGGTTCACCTCTCATCAGTGGGGATTGACCTGTGGGCGCTGGATCTGCAAGATAGGATTCAGCGGGCCCTGCGGGTGTGGAGGGGCCCTTAAGGTTAATGTGTGGGCTGTGGCAGTGTTTTTGGTCTTTGATGGTGTCAGAAAACATACGAGTGGAAGTGTTGGGGGGCTTGTTGGTAGTATGTGCCCCTCTGGTGTATTCCAGTAGAACGGTTAGCTGGAATATGGTAATATTTGCACTGCGGGAAGGGGGTTGTCTCTGAGCTGGTGGTACGAAGGGGGGCCTATCATGGAAAAGGTCCCGCAGTGTAGTGGTGGAGAAAGTGTGAAGTTCGGGGTGCCATCAAAGACCAACAGACGTTATAGATGTTATGTTTAAAAGTTTGAGTTATTGATATTTTGTTAATAAAAGGCTGCTATGGCCGGTTATACTCTAACTTCAGGTGCGGTCTTGTTAATTTAGAATGGTAAGAGGGTGTTGGTGGAGTATGAGTGGTTGGGCAGTCTAAGAAGGTTGGAGACATATGGACTACACTGGTCAAGTAACTGTGCATATACTTCTTAGAACAAAAGATGAAATAGAAAAAATAAATGTCTGGATAGCCGCACTCCAAATATTCACCTTTATTGAAAAATTAAAATCAATGCATGAAGGGTAAGTACAGACTAACTGCACAGCCACTGACGTGTTTCAGTAATTAGACAAATAGATAAAACCTCTATGTCATAGATAATGATATGGAAAGCACCTGAGACCATCCAGAGTCCAAAGTTTAACCATTAAGAAGATGGAAAAATCCTCTCCACCTGCTGAACATTCACATATTGAAAATGCATGTAGTAATAAAAAACATGAACAATCTTATGTTCGGGAAAAAGAGACACTGGTGTAACCTAAAGAGAAAAAAGACACAACACATAAAAAAATATTTAATAAATTATATGTGACAGAGTGCATAAAAGGGTCGCCCCTTTGGACTTTTTGGGGCAGGAAGAAAGTAGGAAAAGTAATTATGAGTTAAAGGCAAACATATGCCAGCTTTATTGATTTACAAATATGAAAAATATATCTAAAAGACAAAAATACAATAAACAAAGTGAATAATGTAGAAATGAGTTGATATAAGACATACAAAGCATGGATATAAACTATCACCCAAAGCCATCAAACCCAGGAGACCAACCCAATCCAGGTGGGTATGGTAGGGGTAGGTGGCTAATGTGTACATCCCAACATGTTTCGGAAAAAAACGTAATCAGACGTATATATTCCTTCTTCAGGGGAGTTTACACAGATGGGTAGAAAGATTTCTTGTCTCTGAAACATAGATACGTAAATATGTAATCATATTACAGCAGTGACATAGCAAAGAAAACCTCAAAGGATGGCTTATTCATGCCGCTATATGAAGTAACCAAATGTATAGTACTTACATAGTCAGACTCATGTGAGGGGTAAAAAACATACAAATAAGGGGTCACGTGCTGGCTGCAGGGGTCCACAAATGGCAAGGGAGGTCCATGTGTCAGTATGCAAATTCGCCAAAGCGCGTTCACAAGGGACGCCCGATCCTCCCTGCAGCAATGGTGCGCCATGCACTTTCGCAATTCAGTGAATGTAAGCCCCAATACAATGAGTTCATCTTGAACTCTTGAATTCATACTATCCCACAACGTATTTTGCTTTGATGGTTCCCACTACCTCCAGGTACAGGGCGTTGTGACATGTTGTGCCCCTTCGTACACCAATCTGTACCTGGGGGAGTGGGAACATTCAATGCTTACCAACGATTCCTTGTCTGCCTATATGTGCCATGTTTAAACATGGCATATATATATATAAATTTACAAGTTATGCGCTGCGCTTGGGTGACCCCAAAAACAAAATTAATAATAACCAATTTGTGCTTACTAGTGCGATAATATTAAATACAAATAATATGAATGTAGAATAAATAAACAAGGTGTGAAAAAAACAAGCGCTTGTTACACCATAAATTAGTGCTTATTAGTGCTTTTTACACCATACATAGTGTCTTAATCAACATAAAAAGTGTGCTTCGTGCTCAATACACAGTAACCCAATTTTCTTAAATGAAAAAAAAAAAAGTTCTATGGCACAATGTCCAGCAGTGATAATAAAACAATGTGTGCAGGTGGTGTTCAGCTGTGACAACAATCCAACATCATGCCGAAGATATCCTGAGTGCTGCAAAACATGCTCCTGTGCTCCTTCGTGACCCCCTTAAGCTAATGTGCTCACCTCAGAGCGTGTGACTCAGCTTCTACCCTGAGTCCAAATATGCTTTGGAGCCACCCCTGGGCTCAGTCTCAGTGTCTGCTCCACTCCTCCAGCTGGAAACAATGTGGCTCCATACATAGAATGAAAAGGAAACTATATAGTGTAATATAGTCAAAATGCTTTTATTAACCACTTCAGCCCCGGAAGGATTTACCCCCTTCCTGACCAGAGCACTTTTTACAATTCGGCACTGCGTCGCTTTAACTGCTAATTGCGCGGTCATGCAATGCTGTACCCAAACGAAATTTGCGTCCTTTTCTTCCCACAAATAGAGCTTTCTTTTGATGGTATTTGATCACCTCTGCCGTTTTTATTTTTTGCGCTATACACGGAAAAAGACCGAAAATTTTGAAAAAAAAATGATATTTTCTACTTTTTGTTCTAAAAAAAATCCAATAAACTCAATTTTAGTCATACATTTAGGCCAAAATGTATTCGGCCACATGTCTTTGGTAAAAAAAATGTCAATAAGTGTATATTTATTGGTTTGCGCAAAAGTTATAGCGTCTACAAACTAGGGTACATTTTCTGGAATTTACACAGCCTTTAATTTATGACTGCCTATGTCGATTCTTGAGGTGCTAAAATGGCAGGGCAGTACAAAACCCCCACAAATGACCCCATTTTGGAAAGTAGACACCCCAAGGAATTTGCTGAGAGGCATGTTGAGCCCATTGAATATTCATTTTTTTTGTCCCAAGTGATTGAATAATGACAAAAAAAAAAAAAAAAAAAAAAAATTACAAAAAGTTGTCACTAAATGATATATTGCTCACACAGGCCATGGGCATATGTGGAATTGCACCCCAAAATACATTTAGCTGCTTCTCCTGAGTACGGGGATACCACATGTGTGGGACTTTTTAGGAGCCTAGCCGCGTACGGGACCCCGAAAACCAAGCACTGCCTTCAGGATTTCTAAGGGCGTACATTTTTGATTTTACTCCTCACTGCCTATCACAGTTTCGGAGGCCATGGAATGCCCAGGTGGCACAAACCCCCCCCAAATGACCCCATTTTGGAAAGTAGACACCCCAAGCTATTTGCTGAGAGGCATGGTGAGTATTTTGCAGCTCTCATTTGTTTTTGAAAATAAAGAAAGACGAGAAAAAAAAATTTTTTTTTTCTTTTTTCAATTTTCAAAACTTTGTGACAAAAAGTGAGGTCTGCAAAATACTCACTATACCTCTCATCAAATAGCTTGGGGTGTCTACTTTCCAAAATGGGGTCATTTGGGGTTTTTTTTTGCCACCTGGGCATTCCATGGCCCCCGAAACTGTGATAGGCGGTGAAGAGTGAAATCAAAAATTTACGGCCTTAGAAAGCCTGAAGGCGGTGCTTGGTTTTCGGGGTCCCGTACGCGGCTAGGCTCCCAAAAAGTCTCACACATGTGGTATCCCCGTACTCAGGAGAAGCAGCAGAATGTATTTTGGGGTGTAATTTCACATATTCCCATGGCATGTTTGAGCAATATATCATTTAGTGACAACTTTGCGCAAAAAAAAATAAAAAAAATAAAAAATTGTCTCTTTCCCGCAACTTGTGTCACAATATAAATTATTCCATGGACTCAACATGACTCTCAGCAAATAGCTTGGGGTGTCTACTTTCCAAAATGGGGTCATTTGGGGGGGGTTTGAACTGTCCTGGCATTTTATGCACAACATCTAGAAGCTTATGTCACACATCACCCACTCTTCTAACCACTTGAAGACAAAGCCCTTTCTGACACTTATTGTTTACATAAAAAAATAATTTTTTTTTGCAAGAAAATTACTTTGAACCCCCAAACATTATATATTTTTTTTAAAGCAAATGCCCTACAGATTAAAATGGTGGGTGTTTCATTTTTTTTTTTCACACAGTATTTGCGCAGCGATTTTTCAAACGCATTTTTTGAGGAAAAAACACACTTTTTTACATTTTAATGCACTAAAACACACTATATTGCCCAAATGTTTGATGAGATAAAAAAGATGATCTTAGGCCGAGTACATAGATACCAAACATGACATGCTTTAAAATTGCGCACAAACGTGCAGTGGCGACAAACTAAATACATTTTTAAAAGCCTTTAAAAGCCTTTACAGGTTACCACTTTAGATTTACAGAGGAGGTCTACTGCTAAAATTACTGCCCTCGATCTGACCTTCGCGGCGATACCTCACATGCATGGTGCAATTGCTGTTTACATTTGACGCCAGACCAACGCTTGCGTTCACCTTAGCGCGAGAGCAGGGGGGACAGGGGTGCTTTTTTTTTTTTTTTTTTTTTTTTCTTTATTATTATTATTTTTTTATCTTATTTTTAAACTGTTCCTTTCATTTTTTTTTTTTTTTAAATCATTTTTATTGTTATCTCAGGGAATGTAAATATCCCCTATGATAGCAATAGGTAGTGACAGGTACTCTTTTTTGCAAAAATTGGGGTCTATTAGACCCTAGATTTCTCCTCTGCCCTCAAAGCATCTGATCACACCAAGATCGGTGTGATAAAATGCTTTCCCAATTTCCCAATGGCGCTGTTTACATCCGGCGAAATCTACGTCATAAAATGCTCGTAGCTTCCGGTTTCTTAGGTCATAGAGATGTTTGGAGCCACTCTGGTCTCTGATCAGCTCTATGGTCAGCTGGCTGAATCACCGGCTGCATTTTCAGGTTCCCTGTTGAGACAGGAGAGCCAGAGAAAAACACGGAAGATGTTGGGGGGGGGGGGCATTCCCTCCCACTGCTTGTAAAAGCAGTCTAGAGGCTAATTAGCCACTAGGATTGCTTTTACATGAAAGCCGACCGCTGGCTGAAAAGAATGATACCAAGATGATACCTAAACCTGCAGGCATCATTCTGGTATAACCACTCAAAGTCGTGAATGGCATACCTGAAGACAAAAAAATGGTTAACAATAAAGCACAGTAAACGGTAAGGTATAAAAAAATTGCATACCTGAAAAGCAAACATGATAAAACATAATAACAATAACAATAACAATAACAATAAAACATTGCAGAATAGAATACAGTAAAAAAGAGCAGAACAATAGAGAGAGAATAGAGAGAGAGAGAACAATAAAACGACAACTATTTTTATTTTATATTTTTGTTTGTGTTTTTTTTTTTTTACACTTTTTTTTGTAACTAACTATAATAACTGTAACCGGTTCCAGGTTCGGGTCTCTCAAAATGCGATGGCATCTTGGGAGACCCTGTGAAAGTGTGCCTAGTCTGTGCAATGTTGTACCCTACGCTAATACTCAACTAGTGCATGGTAGCGTTCAAAACATTCACCAATGCAAAGACCAGGATTGTCAGGACAGGAGGGACAATAATAGCGGGTGTCACGGCTATATCCGCGCTTGCTGCAGACACAACATATTTTTTGGGGGGTTCGCTGGGTAGGGGTACTCGGGAGGACATAAAGAAAATGCCTCTCATGCAGCCGACTGCATTTGGTTGGGGATGTGAATGGGGGAAGTACGGGCGCTGCAGAAGCGGTGGGTTCCCAATTAGGATTGGCGAATGCAGCAGGAAGGGCACTATGGGCATGACGGGCCTGTGTTTGTCTTTTTGGTGGCAGCGGGACACTACTTGTGCTTGCCACCTCACCAGCTTGAACTGCACTTATGGGACTCGCCACGTCACCAAGTGTTACTGCAGTGCTGGTTTGACTACGACCGGGGTGACAGTGATCGATCGATACTGCACTTGGGTGGGCTGGGCCGGGCCGGGCGGAGGGGCAAAACGCAGGTGCTAGCAGGTATCTGGGCTGATCCCGCTAACACTGCGTTTTTGGGAACCCTAAACTGCTGGGGACGCTAGTATAGATCTGATCGGATCAGATATTGATCCGATCAGATACTATACCACTAAGGGAGGTGTATGGTGCGTGTACGGTGCGTGCGTGGGTGTTCGCGGTACTGGCGCTAATCTGACGCTGCCTGGGGCAACGCATATCACCGCCGGGCGATCAGGGGGCTAAACCTTTATTCGGTAATAAACGGCGGGTGCCCTGACACTATAAAAAATAAACTAACTAACCAGCGTCACCCGTAACAGTTATACGGTGATCAGTGGTGAAAGGGTTAACTAGGGGGCAATCAAGGGGTTAAAACATTTATTAGATAGTATATGGGGGTCCCTGTCGCTATAAAACACTGACGGCGAACCTAAATATTTACGTCCCTAACTAGCGTCACCAGTGACACTAATACAGCGATCAGAAAAATGATCGCTTAGCGACACTGGCGACAGGGGGTGATCAAGGGGTTAAAACTTTATTAGGGGGGGTACTGGCGCTAATCTGACGCTGCCTGGGGCGACGCATATCACCGCCGGGCGATCAGGGGGCTAAACCTTTATTCGGTAATAAACGGCGGGTGCCCTGACACTATAAAAAATAAACGAACTAACCAGCGTCACCCGTAACGGTTATACGGTGATCAGTGGTGAAAGGGTTAACTAGGGGGCAATCAAGGGGTTAAAACATTTATTAGATAGTATATGGGGGTCCCTGTCGCTATAAAACACTGACGGCGAACCTAAATATTTACGTCCCTAACTACCGTCACCAGCGACACTAATACAGCGATCAGAAAAATGATCGCTTAGCGACACTGGTGAGGGGGGGTGATCAAGGGGTTAAAACTTTATTAGGGGGGGTAAGGGGGGTACCCTAGACCTACAGGGGGGTTACAGTAACTGTCCTAACACTGCTAACTGTCACAAACTGACACTATGCAGTAATCAGGAAAAAAAAAAAAAAAAAAAAAAAAAAAACCTGCTTGGTGTCAGTTTGTGACAGGGGGGGGGGTGATTGGGGGGGGATCGGGGGGCGATCGGGGGGGGATCGGGGGTGTAATGTATGCCTGGCATGTTCTACTGTGTGTGTTTGTGTTGTGCACTTACTTACATGTCATCTCTCCTCGGCGCTGGAACGGAAACTGACAGCCGAGGAGAGATGACATCACATCCTCTGCCTCTGTGTACTATACAGAGGCAGGGGATGTTTGTCAGTGGCTGGGAGCGATCGCGAGGGGGGGGCCACGATCGGATGGTCTCCCCCTCGTCTCTCATCGCTCCCAACCAAATGCCGACCGCAGCTGGCACCGGGGGGGGGTCCGATCGGACCCCCCACCCGCGGGAAGGCAATCACGTTTCAGGTACGTGATTTTGCCTGCCCGTGCCGCTCTGCTCACGTATATAGGCGTGAGGCGGTCGGCAAGTGGTTAAAAGAAAACGCTCCCCACACCGGGGTACTCACATGACACTGGTGCGTCAGTGCACCATACTATAACGGCTTTCTATGCAAAATCAGTGGAAGTTTGGTGCGGTATTCTGTGCTGAGACAGCGCTGGTGTAAAGTCTGTGTCAGTCTCTCCCTCCTGGCCCCTCCCCTACGCGTCTTCGACACAGGGATCACGTGTCATCATCAGGGGGATATGATTAGACGGATGCTCTACAGGATTATATAAGGCGATCGCGGCCATTTTGCCTTAGATCGCAGACACTCTAATGCTAGGCTACAACTTCTGTTACGACTAATCGGCCTATCCCATCACATTAACCCTAACTGCTGCTGAAAATAGTAAGTGGGGAAAATTTGCCTAGTGTTATTTTACGACCTGTCAATAACAGCCGAATGAGACTCATGTGTAAGTGTAATTCCAGGACAGAGCTCTGGTACCCCGCACAGCGCATACCACAGCATACCTCCAAAATTACAGATAAATGCATATCTACATATAAAATATAATAAATAACAGTAATCTAGGATTAAAATCAAAACTAAAATTATTATACCGCAAATTCCCTGTCCATGCGATTTTAAAATGCATCTCATCAGAGTGATCTGAATGTGTGTGGGGTAAACAGATATCCCCATTATGAATCAATATTTTTATACAATAAAATTATTATACCACAAATCCCCTGTCCATGCGATTTTAAAATGCGTCTCATCAGAGTGATCTGAATATGTGTGTGGGGTAAATAGATATCCCCATTATGAGTCAATATTTTAATATTTTAATCTTGAAGATTACCAAAAGAAACAAGTGTTTTGCTGGCAGTCAACATTAGCCAATATGAGTACTGTTAACCCTCAAGAGCAGACCACCACTGATAGAAATGGGGGAAATAAAACACCAATACCGCAGAACCAGCAGCATCGTCCACAGTATGATACTAAACAGCCCGTTAAGGAGTATCCTCCATATTATCAGGAGGTCAGACAGTCTAACACCCCATATGGGCAACCACCGAGAGGACCTGATTATGAGCAGCAGGAGTATCGAGGATATAATGGGAATGATGACCGATATCAACAATATGGTCCACCACCTGAATATGACAACAGGGGTTATGGGGGATCACAGTATCACAGAAATAACAGAGCTCAACCACGTAGAAATCAATATGGAAAGGGCTTTCCACCAAATCGCACACCCTATCGGAGAGGGGGGCAGCAACATAATTATTACAACAATGGTCATCAAAATTATGGCTACCAACAAGGAATACCATATGGTGGAGGCCAACGTCAGCCCCTTAGGGGCCCCCCAGAGGGTGATTTTCAGCACCCTAGGCAGTTGCCCCGCCCCTATGATGGTACACAAAGGGGGGAACTTACTATTCGCCCAAACCTCAGCGTGTAAGATATGAGAAATCACCGGATCAATATGAGATACCTGTGTATAATAGTTATCAACCATTGGAGGGGATTGTAGACCAGCATAATGATGAGTCTTTTTTAGGGGCAGACGGGGGGGGGCATCCGTGATATAAGAAACCTAGAAAGAGGGGGGGGGGGGAAGAGCTGGACGAAGGGTACAACAAAAAAAGAAAGCTGGAAGATTAGGAGAAGGAATTTACAACTTGAGTGGAGCCACACTATCCAAGGAGGAAATCATGACCCTGGACAAGGGTATTAAGTTTGCGCCAAAAAAGGGGCTTAATAAATTCAAAACTTATGTTGGATTACAAAAATTCATTAGGAAGCTCAACATCAAAAAATACTATGCCATTAATCCGATGGAAAGGGCGATTACGAACAACAGTTTCACTAATTTGAGGAACAACTCTGTATTCAACCACCACATAACCAACAACAAATATGTTGACCTATTCAAAAAACTAGTCACGAGTGAATTAGAAAGACTACCTATCAAGAAGGTGTATGAATCCATTGATCTCAGGAAGGGGTTGGAATCATTGGAAGGCAGGACTGATATAGTGATCAGGCCTGCGGATAAAGGGGGGGGGGGGGGGATTGTTGTCCTATCCCTTGAACAATATAAAGCAGAGATGAACAGAATATTAAATGATGAGGACACTTACCAGCCTCTAAATGCTGATCCCTCTAAATTATACAAAGAAAGATTAGAACTTATCGTGCAACAGGGTATGGAGAACAAACTTCTCAGTAAACGGGAAGCAAAATATCTGGTTCCCATGGTCAGTAAAATCCCGGTAATATATTACCTTCCTAAAATTCACAAAAATAGCGTTGAACCTCCCGGAAGACCTATAGTAAGTGGGATCGAGTCTTTAACCTCGAGATTGGGAGAATATATATCGATCTCCACTTACAACCACTAGTAAGGAAAACGGATGCCTACCTCAAAGATACCAAGCACACTTTACAATTATTAAAGAGATTTAACACCAATGAAGATCTTATCATGGCCACAGGAGATGTAGCCTCGCTGTACACTAATATTGATCATGAAGGGGCCCTGGATGCAGTTAAGTGGGCTCTGGAAAAAGAGGATGATTTAACGCGAGAGGACCTACACAAATTTATTTTGAAGTGCTTGGACTTTTGTCTACATCACAACTTCTTCTGGTATGATAATAAATTTTATCTGCAAGTACGAGGAGAAGCTATGGGCGCCAAGTTCGCCCCGAGCGTAGCGAACCTCTATATGGCCAAGTGGGAGGCTGAACGAGGTCTGGGTGATGGATTTGGAGATATCCGGTTGTACAAAAGATTTATTGATGATCTCCTGATTATCTGGAGTGGAAATATGGAATCACTGATGAGGTTACTGGAATCAATGAACAATAATGACCGGAGTATCACGTTAACCTGGGATATTAGTAGGGATCGGATACACTTCCTTGATCTAGAGATATTTAAAACTGTTAGTGGTATTGAAACCAAGTCCTTTTTTAAGGTTACGGATCGTAACTCATATATTCCCACATCAAGTTGTCACCATAGGCCATGGCTTGACAACATTCCCAGAGGCCAATATATGAGAATGCGGAGAAATTGTACGTGGGATGCGGATTTTGAGACCCAATCGGACAGGTTGAGCGCAATGTTCTCTGTTAAAGGTTATGGTAATGAATTTCTGAAAAAAGAGAGAGATAAAGTCAGGCATCTGAATAGGGAAGATCTTTTGAGGGATAGAATTGGAACAAGGGATGATGACGATAATGGGAGCACATCTGTCATTTTGGACTACAATCTACAGAGTAAGGAAGTGGAAAAAATCATAAATAAATATTGGGATGTATTAAAACAAGATGTACATCTTAGGGATACACTCCCCAATAAACCTAAAATTGTGTATTAAAGAGCGCCGAGTCTACGTGACAAATTGGTACATAATGTTGTAGAACCGCCCCTTTCCAGACCCAAGATGTTCTGGGATCTAAAAGGATTTTATGGTTGTGGAAGATGTTACAGTTGCATCAGGGTTCCTACTAATACTAAGAGGGTTAAGGAATTTCAGCATCCCCACACTAAACCACATATACGCGATAAGGGATTTTATATCCTGCAATACAGTGGGAGTGGTATATGCGGTCAAATGCCCATGCGATTTTCTTTATATTGGGCGCACCACAAGAGCTTTAAAAGATCGTATGGAGGAACATGTGAGGAACATACGGAAAGGTTTCGATAAGCACTACCTTTCGATACATTTTAAAGAGGTGCATAACAAAAGTACAGTCGGGATGCGATTTTGGGGAATAGAGGCACCTAAGAAACATTGGAGAGGTTCAAATTATACTAGGGAGATTAGCAAGCGTGAGTCATGGTGGATACACCAGTTAGGCTCCCTCTTCCCGGGGGGGTTGAATAAAGAATTTGACCTTAGGTGCTTCCTTAGCAATTTTTAACCCTCAGATTGAGCATTCCTGGTGGTTTTTCAGTCCTATTCATTTCCCAACTTGAATGTTTGATTGATGCGTATCAATCACGTATTTCTAGGGTTAAGGATTATATTAATATATAGGATTTGAGCGATGGTTGGTACGTACATGAGGATTGAGCGATAGCCTTTTAATGGTCTTCTATGGTTATCTTTTTATTTCCTAATTTTATCTATTTTTTATTTTCATATTTTATTCATTGTACATCATACTGTATAAAAATATTGATTCATAATGGGGATATCTGTTTACCCCACACATATTCAGATCACTCTGATGAGATGCATTTTAAAATCGCATGGACAGGGAATTTGCGGTATAATAATTTTAGTTTTGATTTTAATCCTAGATTACTGTTATTTATTATATTTTATATGTAGATATGCATTTATCTGTAATTTTGGAGGTATGCTGTGGTATGCGCTGTGCGGAGTACCAGAGCTCTGTCCTGGAATTACACTTACAAATGAGTCTCATTCGGCTGTTATTGACAGGTCGTAAAATAACACTAGGCAAATTTACCCCACTTACTATTTTCAGCAGCAGTTAGGGTTAATGTGATGGGATAGGCCGATTAGTCGTAACAGAAGTTGTAGCCTAGCATTAGAGTGTCTGCGATCTAAGGCAAAATGGCCGCGATCGCCTTATATAATCCTGTAGAGCATCCGTCTAATCATATCCCCCTGATGATGACACGTGATCCCTGTGTCGAAGACGCGTAGGGGAGGGGCCAGGATGGAGAGACTGACACAGACTTTACACCAGCGCTGTCTCAGCACAGCATACCGCACCAAACTTCCACTGATTTTGCATAGAAAGCCGTTATAGTATGGTGCACTGACGCACCAGTGCCATGTGAGTACCCCGGTGTGGGGAGCGTTTTCTTTTAATAAAAGCATTTTGACTATATTACACTATATAGTTTCCTTTTCATTCTATGTATGGAGCCACATTGTTTCCAGCTGGAGGAGTGGAGCAGACACTGAGACTGAGCCCAGGGGTGGCTCCAAAGCATATTTGGACTCAGGGTAGAAGCTGAGTCACACGCTCTGAGGTGAGCACTTTAGCTTAAGGGGGTCACGAAGGAGCACAGGAGCATGTTTTGCAGCACTCAGGATATCTTCGGCATGATGTTGGATTGTTGTCACAGCTGAACACCACCTGCACACATTGTTTTATTATCACTGCTGGACATTGTGCCATAGAGAACTTTTTTTTTTTTTTCATTTAAGAAAATTAGGTTACTGTGTATTGAGCACGAAGCACACTTTTTATGTTGATTAAGACACTATGTATGGTGTAAAAAGCACTAATAAGCACTAATTTATGGTGTAACAAGCACTTGTTTTTTCACACCTTGTTTATTTATTCTACATTCATATTATTTGTATTTAATATTATCGCACTAGTAAGCACAAATTGGTTATTATTAATTTTGTTTTTGGGGTCACCCAAGCGCAGCGCATAACTTGTAAATTTATCTTATGCACGTTATATGAAGTGTGATTAGCGCATGCAGCTGGAGGTAGCACAAGCAAGGCATAAGATCATTGTGGCTCACAGAATTTTTCCAATTTGATTTGTATATATATATAGACGATGTGTTTCTCATATGGGACGGCACCGTTGAGCTTTTACATGAATTTCTAGCCGCAATCAATCTCAATGAATTCAATCTCTGCTTTACTATGTCGTATAGTACAACAGAGATTACTTTTCTGGATGTGCTGGTTAGGAAACAACTTGATGGCAGTCTTTCGGGCCAGCTATACTGTAAACCTACAGCAGGAAAGTCGCTTCTACACATGACTAGCTCCCATCCCAAACCCCTGCTGTCTTCCATACCCTATACACAATACCTTAGAACAGAAATTGCTCTGATGATTCTACATTTAAAGACAAAGCTGACAAATTAAGGTTAAGACTACTTGAAAGGGGTTACTCTCATTCTTGCCTTAAAAAAAGCATACAAAAGGACATTAAATTCATCACGTCAGGCCCTATTGAATACACATAAACAATCCCCTGCTGACGATACAATTAGAATCATTACCACATACACAACACAGCATAAACAATTAAAACAAATTCTTAATAGGTATTGGCATTTACTTACGATGGACCCTCTATTACCTCCATTTGTCACAGATACACCTGCTGTAACTTATAGGAGAGCGCCATCTGTTGGGTAGTCAAAAGCGAATACAAATCATACAGAGGGGACACATGCAAAACCTTAGGCACCTCCTCTTGTGGTGGGTGCTCGTATTGTCAATACATGGACAGACGTAGGGACATTCATTTACCAAACGGACGGTTATTCCGTCCTGAGCACTTTAATTGCACAACTCCCAGCGTGGTATACTTACTCACATGTGAATGTGGGTGTTACTACGTCGGGAAAACCATCAACACCTTTTGGAAAAGAATATATCAACATACTCTATTTCAAAACGTGACCCCGATGTGACCATTGGCCGACATATGGACCTCTGCACATCCAACTTCAATCCCCTATTTATTGAATTCTTTACATTTTCCTATTATGTGCAACAATGTACTTTCTTATGAATTGCTGTACTAATATTGAATTCTATTTATGTGGCCTGTCTTGGCAATGCTGAATTATCAATGGTGGTCACCTTTTTATATGTTCAAACATTTGCCAAGCATGACTATATGCCAATTTATTTAACTATGTGTCCAATTCAATTTTATTTTCTCCTTTTTCTTTTGTTTTTTGTAAACCTGCTGGCTGCCTTTGTGTATCTGTCCACTAGATGGCTTGTGATTTTATGTTCCTGTGCCTTATTGCTGTCGCTCTCGCCCCGACACCCGGCGGGTGGGCTCCACTTGTGCAGCGAGGGCCAGTGATGGGCCTATCTCTGTCCTTGCCTTCTGTTTGCTGCACGGGGGGGAGCGTCTCCACACTCCCACCGTCGTCTCCATGACGATCGGTGGATGCTCACCCGCCAGAGGTGCGTCGACGCATGGCACCATCACGCCACCTGTGGGCGTGGCTGTGCCGCGCTCACCTGAGGTACGCCCTTGAGACTTGTGCCATCACGCTGTGCTTCTAACACAGCTGTGTTGGCGAGTCTCTTTATCTGTACCTTATTGGCTGTTGTCAGTGGGCGTGGACCCCCCTCGTACATCCTGATACCCGAGATATGCTCCCATACTAGCCTCGTTTTTGCGGTGCTTACACACAGCTGTACTGACATGATTGCCCTCACCCATTGGCTGATTCTACATACACACAGGTATTTTAGTGCTCACACCCTGATGTCATGTGTTTATTCACCAGCCAATACCTGGTTGTCAGCAGAAGATGTCCATGCTCAACTTGAGGTAAGAACTATGCCCTGTGTAGGTTATACAGAGGTATAGCTGCTCACCTTATAAGCTTGTTACAGCTTCTTTGCTTCTTTTTATTGCATATCCTATGAGATCTCCCCCGTATTTTCTTACTTTTAATATATCCCCCTTTTTTGGTGCAATTTCTCCCTACAGTGGCGACTATCTGTTCGCTGCAGGGAGGATCGGGCGTCCCTTGTGAATGCGCTTTGGCCAATTTGCATACTGACACATGGACCTCCCTTGCCATTTGTGGACCCCTGCAGCCAGCACGTGACCCCTTATTTGTATGTTTTTTACCCCTCACATGAGTCTGACTATGTAAGTACTATACATTTGGTTACTTCATATAGCGGCATGAATAAGCCATCCTTTGAGGTTTTCTTTGCTATGTCACTGCTGTAATATGATTACATATTTACGTATCTATGTTTCAGAGACAAGAAATATTTCTACCCATCTGTGAAAACTCCCCTGAAGAAGGAATATATACGTCAGATTACGTTTTTTTCCGAAACATGTTGGGATGTACACATTAGCCACCTACCCCTACCATACCCACCTGGATTGGGTTGGTCTCCTGGGTTTGATGGCTTTGGGTGATAGTTTATATCCATGCTTTGTATGTCTTATATCAACTCATTTCTACATTATTCACTTTGTTTATTGTATTTTTGTCTTTTAGATATATTTTTCATTTTCGTAAATCAATAAAGCTGTCATACGTTTGCCTTTAACTCATAATTACTTTTCCTACTTTCTTCCTGCCCCAAAAAGTCCAAAGGGGCGTCCCTTTTATGCACTCTGTCACATATAATTTATTAAATATTCTTTAGGATGATGGCAGGCCTGCACACCACCCAATTCTCATATAATTCAATTTTTACATAAAATAATGTCATATGTAATAAAAACTCCCATGTACCAAGAAATACACAACGAGAGAAGAAGCCGAGACGTCTCTCCCCCATGTCTCAATGCTGGTGCATGTAGATCAGAGATGTCTGATCCGATAAAGATAATATCATCCTTCTTCAATATTAATTCATATCCATATCATTGTACAGAGACAACATTTAGGTCACTAGAATCTTCCACTTTTCTATTCTCTACTAGGGATTAGGGATGAGCCGAACACCCCCCAGTTCGGTTCGCACCAGAACCTGCGAAAGGACCAAAAAGTCGCACGAACGTTAGAACCCCATTGATGTCTATGGGACTCGAACGTTAAAAATCAAAAGTGCTCATTTTAAAGGCTAATTTGCATGTTATTGTCCTAAAAAGGGTTTGGGGACCCGGGTCCTGCCCCAGGGGACATGGATCAATGCAAAAAAATTGACAGTTACTTACCGATAACTGTTTTTCTAGGAAATCTTCCAGGACGGCACACCTGAGAGATGAGAGGCTCCTCCCTACAGGAAACACAATCAATCGACAGCTGTTTTAAGTCCCCACCCTTCCCCTTGATCCTCAGTTTGTAGAGAAGTAACTCCTGAACCTGGTTCACAAGGGAAATCATTCCTCATAGATACTCACTTTCTAGTGTTCTACCATTTTCCCTCCTCCAACGGGCGGGAAGTAGGCCTGCCGTCCTGGAAGATATCCTAGAAAAACAGTTATCGGTAAGTAACTGTCAATTTTCTCTAGTCATCTTCCAGGACGGCACACCTGAGAGGATAATCAAGTACCTCAGGCCTACCATAGGGTGGGACCACTGCAAGACCCTCTTGGCGAACCTTGGTTCTGCAGTGAGTTTTACCTCCACTCCATATTCTTGATGAAGGTATCTTAGCTGGATCATGCGGCTGGCCTGCAGGTCTACTCCACCGATGTCCGTGCCTTCTCCGCTTCAGATGCAGGACCTAGGTGGAGTGGGCTCTTAAAGATGGAATCAGAAAACATGTTAAACTTGTAGGTTATCAATGTTGCCTGTCTCACACATCTAACAACCATGGCCTATTGTGCCTGTAGGTGCTACTTAGAACCCTTAAAGATTAATCAGAGACCTGTGTTGTAAGACAAGGACACTACATTGATCACGAAGAGGGCCTGTCTTAACACTACCCTGTTCAGGGAATTAAAACTGCAAAAAAAAGGTGGGCCCCTAACAGACAACCTTTTTTGTTCATTTTTATCTTTACATCAGCAAAGACTAAAGGGAAGCCTACTTAAGGGTAATAGACTAACCGAGGCTTGATCCCTGGGTTTAAGGCATGCCCACTCTGTGGCTTTACTTACGCCTGAGTGCCTACTTCAGGAGAATAAAGTTCATAGAAGGAGTATAACACTTATACTGCTACATCTAGTTCTGCTAGAAGGGTGAGATGAAGGCCATGCACCGAGCCGTAACCTATTCGGTCGGGTGGACATTTTTATACTTCATCTTCAGGTCATAATACTCCTCTGAACAGAACTTCCCAAGTTACTACTAAGCAGGGTGATTCTTTATCACCTTCCTCCAGTGTCCTATAACCCTACTGGGCTTCAACCCTAGGAAATGGTTCCAGCATCCCTGAATGTAAGGGGCTGAGGCTTTCTGACATGTGACATCTGCAGCCAGAACTCCAGGCCCCTCCACGGAAAAGAGGGCTGAAATACAAAAGGTGATACATGTATTATTAATATCACAAATCAAAAAAGATCATAGATTGTGGGCACAGCACAATAGATTTAGACAGAAAGGACACAAGAATAGACAATAATGTGTATCGGAGTGTGGCTAGCTAAACCAACATATCAAATATGGGAGAGACCCAAATCTGAACTTCAATGTAGACAAACAGTCCTCACAGTCTGGTTTTCTGATGTGCAGCCAATCTGTAAAAACATTAAGACACACGCAAACCCTCAGCCTTGGTTCACACTGGGACGACTTGTCAGGTGACCTAGTCACCTGACAAGTAGCGTCCTGTTCTGTGCAATGGAGCCGTTCTAAATCGGCGCGATGCAAGTCGCTCCGGCTTAGAAAAAGGTTCCTGTATGACTTTGGGGGCGACTTGCATTGACTTCTATACAGAAGTCGTTTCGCAAGTCGCCGCTGAGTCGTGTCCTGGGTCGCCTGAGGCAGTCGCGCTGTAAGTCGTGCTGCCTCAGTGTGAACCGACCCTAAATGCTGCGTGTTTCTGAAGTGCAGCTAGCTAGGTCATAACTGATATATATACATAAAGGACGGGAGTCCTGTTTACGGTGGAGTTTTACTGATGTAAAGCAAAACAGGGCCATAAATATAAGACAGAAAGACCCAAACTTCTATGTTGCGTATTTCTGATGAACCACCAAATACAGTTATAAGATCAATATGGCACTGGCTAGCTAAACCAACATAACAAGACAATATCTTTTCTGTTATGCAGTTCTGTAGTGCAGTCACATAGAACCAACACGGAAAGCACCCAAGCAACCTGCAGCATTGTGTTTTTCTGAAGTGCAGTAAGGTAAGGGAATCTGAAACAGAAAGCACCAACAAGCTTCAATGTTGAGTATTTCTGCTGTGCAGCCACATAAAAACAGACAGCCTTCCTAGCTGCGATCTTTCTGGTGTATTGCAAAGTAAGGCAATAAACTCCATGATGTCTATTCTTGTGTGTAGCAAAACCTCAACCAGAAGGGAAACTTAGGGCTCCCACACCTGTGCGACCCAACCTGCAACCGCAAAAACGCAAGAGAAAAGTCATACACTATGGCTTCCCATGGGAACCATTCGTGTCTGTGCAACTCCAGGTCGCAGCGCCACCAAGCAGACCCTGCTTTCTGGATCCACAGACCTCAAGATTACACAGGTCTCAGGAAAAAATTGCAATTTTCAGGTGGAACAAGCGAGGGGTCCCCAATGCTGTATCTCCCTGGAGGAGGGCAGCCAACAACCCTCTGCTGTGTATCCCTAAGAAGCAGCAAGGTAGAACAATGAGAAACAGAAAAGACACCCCTCACTGCTGTGCCTTTCTGATATGCAGCCGATAAGGCAGTAAATATAGAACATACAGGACACAAACAATCTTCAATCTTTATGTATGTCTGATGTGTAGTAATATACCAATACTGAGCAGAGATGTCACCATCCTCAATGTGTCTCCCTGCTGAGGCAGCAAAAACCAATCAGAAAAGGACAAGCAACCTTCACTGCTGTGTCCTTTCTGATATGCAGCCAATAAGGCAGTAAATGTAAGACATAAAGGACAGACAACCTTCAATCTTGTATATGTCTGATGTGCAACAATATAACAATCTGAATAGAGATAGCACATCCATAATGAAGGGATTTGGCATGCGACTCAACATGTCCAATCGCATGCCTAAAATCAGCAGCCTTTCTGACGCCACTTTGCGGGGCTGCACCGATTACCAAAGGCAGTACCAGTACTACCCCTGGCACAGGTTCAATTTGTATTTCCCAACAATTCAGGACCATCAATCTTCACTACTGCCTTTCTAATAAGCAACCAATAAGGCAGTAATACAGGACACAAAAAAACCCCACAGACAGAACTCAATTTTGAGTATGTCTGATGTGCAGCAATATAACAAATGAGCAGAGATGTCATAAGTCTCAATGATGTGCATTTCCGCCATGCGTCACAAGACCAGAAAGTACAGACCACCTTCCCTGTTGTATTTTTCTGATCTGTAGCCAAATAAAGAAGTACCTTTAGGATATAACAGACAACAACCAAGCGTCAGTGCAGTGCATTTCTGATGTACAGCACTATACCCCTTATGAGCAGAGATGTCACCAATCTCAATGTGTATTTCTGCTGTGCCACAAAACATCCCAGCAAGGACAAACCTTCACTACTGAGGTCTACTGGTGTGCAACCAAGGAGGAGTCATGGTGTATCCCTTTATGAAATAACCAAACAGAGCAATTTGATCCCTAGGCATAGCCTGGGCTGTAGATACTAACACTTCACCCCCAGTGAAGGAACAAATTCTAAAATGGTTAGACACCTTACTATAGTAGCTGTTGTCCTACCTTACCTCCATAGACTGAGCAAACGCTAGCCAGCTCACACACAGGTGGGGCTGATCAGAACTAAAGTCTCAATGAGCCCCGCCCTAGAGACCAATTTAGGACAGCCTCTAGAAGAGGTGGTCACCAATTTAGCCTGGAGGAAAATAGCCACCTGCAGGCCTTAAACAAGCAATCATGTATCTATCTAGCTCTTGCATATGTTTGCACAGAAAATCCTTAATTAAAGGATATAGGAAGCGGTTTATGGTAAATCGCCTTTAGATCTGTCACTGAGTGGACTGCAGCCCAAACCAACAAAAAGGTTTTTCTTACCTCCTGCACTTCCATATAACCACAATGTAAAGGTGGAGTGGGAGGTTGGAGCTTATGACTTCAGATTCCTAGCAGATGGGCTAATAGGGCCATATAACCTAGTGCACCTGCTGACCAGGAGAGCTTACTCCTGAATCCTTCAACCATTGCACAATCCATAAATTGTTCAGTGGTAGACCTGGCCTGTAAGGAACTCTTTGTATCTACCAGGTCCTCCCCCCCCCCCCTTCGCTCTATTCATCCCTACTAATGTCCCACAACCGGACATGTAGGGAGAGTCTGGAAACCTACTGTTGTGATAACCACAGTGTCTCTGCTATAACAAGGAACTGTGGCTGGTGGTATTAGCAGTAGCTTCTGGGCTATTTTGTTATGCAGACCCCAGGTCCTGCACTGCACCACTTAGTAAATACAGGGGGAAGGGGAAGAAATGCCTTACCTACCTCTTTCCCATCTGAGGTGGTTTAGGCACACTCGCTCCTCTGCACCACTTGTCCACCATACAGCATCTCTGATGTAAGAGGGAGCTGTAGCTGGTGTTTTTAGCAGAAGCTTCTGGGCTATTTGAATCTAGACCCCAGGGGAGATTATCTCAAATGCCCAGAAACCATCTGGCTGGGATTGGGGATTTTGCAGCTAAATTCCCAAGGTAAAGGAAAGTACTCACCGTTGTAGTCTTCCCCTTTTTCCACAGCCACCGGGCTTGCTTTTCCATCCTTATGGTGCACACGCAAGGAGGATAGCCACCAAAGTGCCCCCCCCCCCCCCAACTACTGTCCCCGTAGGGAGCTGCAAGGTTAGGCTGTGTCCTGCCAGTCAGTATATACACCTGGGGGGGCAATGCCGTACGTTCCTCATTCCATTCTGAGGTGGTTTAGGCAGACATCCACCGTAGTGAACTGGTGCCTCCTCGAAAGGAGGATGTGGGCGCCTGCTCCTGCTGACTCTCAGCCTTCCCTCCTGGGTAAGAACGCGGGTCGTTCAGGCGGCGCCCTCCCCAGCAGCCCACGCGAGCTACCAGGGGCCCAGGAGTCGGGGGCCCTGGGAAGAAATGACAGCCAGCACCCCTGTCTGAACGGACGCCCGGACAGGTAAGGGGGGGAGACAGGAAAAAGGCCCCTGAAGTTCTGGGGACACCACTGTACCCAGGGGCCTTCAGCTCTCAGGGGGGCTCTTCCAGTTTCTGCTGCCCCCCCTGAGGAAAGGATAGGGGAACCCCCCAGGAAGGATAAATATATCCGGCCAGACCCAGAGGCCCATCAGGTACTAACCAAGCCCGACCCTGCTTTGCCTCCGAGATCATCCGAGATCGGGCAGGCGGCGCCCTCTTTCACTTTCAGGGTGATGTGGCCGTAGGCCTTCCCCAGGCATTTGGTCCGGCTCCCAGGGGGGGACCACCAGCCCCAGGCTTCGGGTCATTTGGTAAAAAAACAAACGGTTTCGCTGTGTAGGGAGAAACACAATCAAAAACTGAGGATCAAGGGGAAGGGTGGGGACTTAAAACAGCTGTCGATTGATTGTGTTTGCTGTAGGGAGGAGCCTCTCATCTCTCAGGTGTGCCGTCCTGGAAGATGACTAGAGAAAAACTTTTAAAAACGGCCGTTTTTCGGGAGCAGTGATTTTATTAATGCTTAAAAGTAAAAAAAAAAAAAAGTGAAATATTCCTTTAAATATCGTACCTGGGGGGTGTCTATAGTATGCCTGTAAAGTGACGCGTGTTTCCCGTGTTTAGAACAGTCCCTGCACCAAATGTCATTTTTTAAAGGAAAAAATCTCACTTAAAACTGCTTGCGGGTTTAATGTCATGTCGGGTCATGGCAATATGGATGAAAATCAGTGATACAAACGGCATGGGTACCCCCCAGTCCATTACCAGGCCCTTTGGGTCTTGTATGGATATTAAGGGGAACCCCGCACCCAAATTAAAATAAGGAAAGGTGTGGGGCCACCAGGCCCTATATACTCTGAACAGCAGTATACAGGCGGTGCAAACAAGACAGGGACTGTAGGTTTGTTGTTAAGTAGAATCTCTTTGTAATTTTGAACGGGTACATTTTTAACGTGTTTAGCTCCAGCCAAAAAATCTATTTTAAGCTTTTTGGAAAACATAGGGAAGGGTTATCACCCCTGTGACATTTGTTTTGCTGTCTTTCCTCCTCTTCAGAAGATTTCACCTCACTTTCTGTCTCAATGACAAATGTTTTTTGAAAATTTGGGGTTTTTTGTGAAACAAGGATTGGAAAGTATCAGTGGAAAGGAGAAAAGTTTTTCCCATATTAAGAGAATTTCCCTTCCTAGGGGTAGATTTCATCTCACTTCCTGTTGTCTCCTTCTGTTTGCAAGTAGGAGTCCTTTGTAAGTTAGATGTTTGAAAGTAGGGGCCTGCCCTATATACTCAGCAGAAATTTGGGCCTTAGGTGTTGTTGTGGCCACAACACTGTAAGCCCTCGCAGGGCCCTGCTGTGAAATATTAGATCAAGAATTGTAATTACATGTTGAACAGGGGCTAAAAAATTGTGCCTTAGGCACTGGTGGTGGCGCCCAGAACCAAAAATGTTCTTACAAGCTATCAGCGTGATGATTGAGGAGGAAGAGGATAATTACTCAGGGATAGTCACTCAGCATCAGCATAGGCAGTCTTTGAAGGGATCTGAGATTTCAAAGAAAATTATTCGGTTACATCAGCATCAGGTGCTTGGTAGCTGGTGGTGATCCAAGACTGATTCATTTTTATGAAGGTCAGTCGATCAGCCGAGTCGGTGGACAGACGCACCCTGTGATCGGTTACAAAGCCTCCAGCAGCACTGAATGTGCGTTCCAAAAGAACGCTGGATGCAGGACAGGCCAGTAGCTCAATTGCATACTGTGCAAGCTCTGGCCAGTGATCCATCCTCAAGACCCAGTAACCCAGAGGATTTTCAGTAGGAAAGCTGTCTAAGTCAGATCTTGCCCCTAGGTATTCCTGCACCATGTAAAACAGACGCTGGCGATGGTTGCTGGAACTGATCATACCTTGGGGCTGCGGACTAAAAAATTGTCTGAACGCATCGGTCAGACGGCCACCTTCTCCACCGCTCCTTCTTTGACTGACCGAAGCCTCAGCAACACGTTGTCCAGAAACAGGAGTTTGTAACCTCCCAGTCTCTGGGAACGTGTTGCACAGACCTTTTTGCAAGGCCTTCCGAAGATGTTTCATCCTCTGCTCCCTCTGCGATGGCAAGATAAGGTCCGCAACCTTACCCTTGTAACATGGATCAAGGAGGGTTGCCAGCCAGTATTGATCCCTCTCCTTGATACCACGAATACGAGGATCCTTCCGCAGGCTTTGCAGGATCAGGGAGGCCATGCAGCGTAGGTTTGCTGAGGCATTCGGTCCGGAGTCCTCTGGGTCACTAAGGACGACCTGGTCCGCAGCCACCTTCTCCCAGCCACGTACAAGTCCATGTGTTTCTTGGGACTGTAAATGATCCCTTAAAAACTGCTGCTGATGCTGAGTGCCAGGCTCCACCTTTATAATGACCCAATCCTCCTCCTCTTTTTGTGTGATCGGCGGGCACACAGGAACACTGTCTGGATAAAGGGGGCCTTGAGAGCTAAGGAAGTCCTCCTCTTCCTGCCTCTGTTCTGCCTCAAGTGCCCTGTCCATTATTTCACGCAGCGTGTGCTCCAACAGGTGGACAAGGGGGACAGTGTCACTGATGCATGCACTGTCACTGCTCATCATCCTCGTGGCCTCCTCAAATGGAGACAGTGCATGCATCCCTGATCATGGCCCACTGGCGAGGGGTAAAAAACCAAGCTCCCCTGACCCTGTCCTGGTGCCATAGTCGCACAGGTACTCATTGATGGCCCTCTGCTGTGTGTGCATCCGCTGCAGCATGGCCAACGTTGAGTTCCACCTGGTGGAATGTCACAGATTAGGCGGTTCTTGGGCAGGTTAAATTCCTTTTGGAGGTCCGCCAGCCGAGCACTGGCATTATATGACCGGCGGAAATGCACACAGACTTTCCTGGCCTGCCTCAGGACATCCTGTAATCCCGGGTACCTGCCCAAGAACCGCTGCACCACCAAGTTAAGGATGTGAGCCAAACAGGGCACATGGGTCATTTGTCCCTGTCGGAGGGCGGAGTAGAGGTTGGTGCCATTGTCACAAACCACCATTACTGCCTTAAGTTGGCGTGGCGTCAACCACCTCTGAACCTGCCCCTGCAGAGCTGACAGAACCTCTGCCCCAGTGTGGCTCCTGTCCCCCAAGCACACCAGCTCAAGCACCGCATGGCATCTTTTGGCCTGCGTACTTGCGTAGCCCCTTGAATGCCTACGGAGCACAGCTGGTTCCGAGGACAAAGCACAGGAAGAGGCCATGGAGGAAGAAGAAGAGGGGGTGGAGGAGAGAGGTGTGTCACAATCAGTAGTGGCATTTTGGAGACGCGGTGGCGGAACAACCTCCAACACTACTGCACCTTGTCCTGCATCCTTCCCAGCTGCCAGCAGAGTCACCCAATGCGCCGTGAAACTTAGGTAATGTCCCTGTCCATGCCTGCTGGACCATGAGTCAGTGGTAATATGCACCATACCACTGACCGCCCTGTCCAGCGAGGCATGGACATTGCCTTCCACATGCCGGTAGAGAGCCCGGAATCGCCTTCCGTGAGAAAAAGTGGCGTTTGGGTACCTGCCACTGAGGAACCGCACATTCCACAAACTCACGGAAGGGGGCAGATTCTACCAAATGAAAAGGTAGCATTTGAAGTGCTAGAAATTTTGCCAAGCTAGCATTCAACCGCTGGGCATGTGGATGGCTGGGAGCAAACTTCTTTCGGCGGTGCAGCAGCTGGGGCAGGGAAATTTGCCTGGTACAATCTGACGTCGGTGTACCGAAAGCAGATTGCCCACAAGTACTTGGCTGTGACATACCTAATTCTACACCTTCATTCCTCTCAGTGCAGGTCTCAGAGGACTGAAAGTATAGTGGGGTTGGAGATCGCAGCTGATGAGGAGCAAGGAGAGATCCTCTTTGTTCTTTGGTGTGGGTCTTTTAGGAACGTTTGCCAACGAACTGCATGGCAGGTCAACATGTGTCTGGTGAAGCATGTGGTACCCAAGTGGGAGATGTTTTCGCCACGCGAGATACGCTTGAGACATATGTTGCAAATAGCAGTTGTGGGATCTGATGCACTCGTCTCAAAAAAGGCCCACACCAAAGAACTTTTGGAATAACGCGCAGAGACAGCAGCGCCCTGCACATGCAGAGCTTTGTGGTGTGATGCAGTCAGTGTGCTGCCCTTAAGCTGGCCCCTGGAGGGCATCCTGCCTCGTTGGTGATGTGCCTCCTCCTCCCCTCTCCAATCAGGCACCCACGTTGAGTCAGTGACCTCATCATCCCCTCCCTCCTCATCACTGGAGCAAACCTGGCAGTATGCTGCAGCAGGGGGTAACATGACTGCCAGATTTCTGTCCTTCTTGGGCACCCCCTCTGTCCATGCTCACGTTACTGCCTTCATCTAGCTCAGTATCATCAGAGCCTTCTAAACGCTGGGCATCCTCCTGGAGCATGTACCCAACACTGTGGTCAAACAGTTCGAGGGACTCCTCAGGAGGACATGGTGGGGCTATGGAAGGAGTCACTGATGACATTGAGCCGAGGGAAGAGGCTGTGTTGGCAGCTGCTTTGCCAGACAAAGTACCCTGAGCATGGGTGAGAGGGGATGAGGAGGATGAGGACAGCTTGGTCATCCACTCGACCAAGTCTTCCGCATGTTGTGGCTCAACACGGCCAGCTGCCGAAAAAAAGCCCAAGTGTGTCCCAAGGCCACATGCTGATGAGGATGCACCATCTCCACAATCAGCACTGTTGCCTCTAGACACAGAGCCTGCTTGCCCTCTTTTATTGGCTTGTGACTGTCTGCCTCACCTTATTGGCCTTCCAGACATACCAATGCCCTGTAGCTGCACTAAGCTGGGATATATATATACTGATACTGCTAGCAAAATCAACTGCCTGCCTGTAGTATGAGAACACCACCAACCTTCTACAGGTAGCTTTAGCTGAACACTGTTCAGAGGATGCACTACACTAACGTGTAGCTTTAGCTGAACACTGTGAGGAGGACACACTACACTAACTTGTAGCTTTAGCTGAACACTGTGCAGAGGACACACTACACTAACTTGTAGTTTTAGCTGAACACTGTGAGGAGGACGCACTACACTAACTGTAAATTAGACATGTGCATTCGTTTTCGTCCGAATTTCAGATATTTTCGTTATCGTTTTAACAAACGATAACGACAATGCAGAATCCGAAAAATGAAAGATCAGACATAAACAAATGCTTTATTTTCATTTTCGTTGCTACAACAGTTCGATATAGATAGGAGATTCGACATGATGATGACGACAATAACAATCTGTGTCCATTAAACCTGTGGTCGAATGTGCCTAACCTTAACTCTATTAGTCCAAGATTATTCTACATAGATAGAGAGAAAAAAGACTCAACGTAGAGAGAAAAAAGACTCGACGTAGAGAGAAAAAAGACTCGACGTAGAGAGAAAAAAGACTCGACGTAGAGAGAAAAAAGACTCGACGTAGAGAGAAAAAAGACTCGACGTAGAGAGAAAAAAGACTCGACGTAGAGAGAAAAAAGACTCGACGTAGAGAGAAAAAAGACTCGACGTAGAGAGAAAAAAGACTCGACGTAGAGAGAAAAAAGACTCGACGTAGAGAGAAAAAAGACTCGACGTAGAGAGAAAAAAGACTCGACGTAGAGAGAAAAAAGACTCGACGTAGAGAGAAAAAAGACTCGACGTAGAGAGAAAAAAGACTCGACGTAGAGAGAAAAAAGACTCGACGTAGAGAGAAAAAAGACTCGACGTAGAGAGAAAAAAGACTCGACGTAGAGAGAAAAAAGACTCGACGTAGAGAGAAAAAAGACTCGACACGGTGGGGGAAGCAAAATAAAAATAATGATGATGATGACTGTTATTGGCTGATTGTAACCAAAGAGGAGGGGCAGTAAAATAGCTAGAACTAAGTACACACGTACAGCCAACTTACTTTCATTTACCATTATGGTGTCTGTTGAAAGTTCTAAGATTAGATGGAGCAGCTAAACTATATGGCATCGTACAGTTTAGCTGCTCCGTCGAATCTTCTTTGAACATTCGACAGACACCATTAGCCTTCAATGACAGATTCGACCTTAATTAATTTGGATTTTCGGACGAATGCAAGTTTTTAACGAAAAACAAAATAAAGAAAAACGAATTTCAGGAGTAACTAAATAATTTTTTTTTTTCGGTTGAAAGCGAAATTCCGAAACAAAATTTTCAGTGTGCACATGTCTACTGTAAATAGTCTAGCTGCCTGACTGTGGTACTAATAGGATCAAAAGAACACCAGTAATTTTCTTCAGGTAATAGGAAGAGAACAAGAACGGATCTAGCTAAACTGAATACAGTGTAATATATATATATATATACACACACACACACACACAACACCTGGGATGCATATATATACACAATACACTGTAAGTGCAGCTAACTGACTGACTGTCCTGCCTAATCTAGCTAACTCAAAAAAAATGACACTGTCTGTCTGTCTGTCTCTCTGTCTCTCTCTTTTTCTCTCTCTAAGCATGCCGGAACACACTACACAGGGCCGCCGTGCAGGCGGCCTTATATAGTGTGGGGCGTGTACTAAATCCCCTGAGCCATAATTGGCCAAAGCCTCCTTGGCTTTGGCCAATTACAGCTCTCTGTACACACAGCGCTGTGATTGGCCAAGCATGTGGGTCATAGTGCATGCTTGGCCAATCATCAGCCAGCAATGCACTGCGATGCCGCAGTGAATTATGGGTCGCGACGCGCCACATGAATTTGTCGCGAACAGACCATATCGTTCGCAATTCGAGTCGTGTGTTTCATCATTCGCCGAATTGCGAACATTATGGGCCGTTCACGCCAAATTCGAGTAGCGCGATCTCCCTCTTGTATATGGTTAATCCCCCTCCTTCTGTATATAGTTAACCCCCCTCCTGTAGATTAAAGTTAAATTGCTGCAGAGACCAGAGCCAGTGGCGTCACTACAGCTGGTGTCACCCGATGCGGAAAAAAATTGGTGTCACCCCCCTCCACCAACTATGGCCCCCCTTCAGTACAAACCCCCCTCCCTCAGTAAAGAACCCCCCCACTAAGTACAGACCGCCCTTCCAGCAGTATAGATCCTCCTCCCTCAGTACAGACCCCCCCACTAAGTACAGACCCCCTCCATCAGTTTAGACACCCTCAATGTAGACCCCCCTCATCAGTATAGACCCCCTCAGTACAGACCCCCCTCAGTGCGGTCTCCCCATCTATCAGTATAGACCCCCTCAGTGCAGACCCCCCTCTACCAATGCAGACACCCCCCTCTATCAGTGCAGACTCCCCCCTCAGTGAAGACCCCCCGTTTATCAGTGTAGAACCCCCTCAGTGCACCCCCCCCCTCATTAATGTAGACACCCCTCTATCAGTGCAGAATCCCCCTCTATCAGTGCAGAACCCCCCTCTATCAGTGCAGAACCCCCCTCTATCAGTGCAGAACCCCCCCTCTATCAGCGCAGAACCCCCCTCTATCAGCGCAGAACCCCCCTCAGCGCAGAACCCCCCTCAGCGCAGACTCCCCCCTCTATCAGTGCAGAGACCCCCCTCTATCAGTGCAGAACCCCCTCAGTGCAGCCCCCCCCTCATTAATGTAGGCCCCCTCAGTGCAGAAAATAAAACAGAATCTGTTGCGCTTAATAAAACATATAATGGAAGCTGCTGACACAAAAATTGCTGGATACAATTGAAGAGATATCAATAGGAATGGTGCAGCGCTAAAAATATTAATGTAAAAATGTCCCAATAAGAACCAAAATAAATGTGGTCAAACAAAAGTCCTCTCCGTCAGGCAGAAATAATACTCTAATCAGCGAGATCCATAATGAAAGGAGACACAGAAGAGAGATGAAAACACCGTCACCAACACCCAAACAAACTGACCCTTCCCATCAGTGTATGGGTTATATACGTGTGTAGAAAAAAGGCCGTCTTCATAGAATAAACCAACCATCTTCTAATGGAGTAGCACCAACATATTCCCCTCTGACCTAAATGGAAGGCTGTAGATCTCCTTTTGGTAGCTGGATATTAAACCAAGTATACTCCAGTATGAATATTCACCTCAAGATCGTGGTACGTAGGGAATAAAAAGAAAACGCTCATTGCCCAATCTCCATAGACAAGGATCATTTATTGAGAAGATAAAAACCACTCACATTTAGTAAGAAGGTATACAGCAGTGTGAAGCGTCCAGCGCTTCTAACCACAAAGATGGCCGCCGTGTCACCGTCCCACCGCGTCCTGCGTCGCCAGTCTCTATCATCGCCCAACGTTTCGTCATCAACATGCGTCTTCAGGGGCGTAGTTATGACGCAAACTGACGTGTATTTATAGGAACACCAGAACTGGACAGGCCGAAATCAGAGGACAGGAAGTATGACCTTCCGACCCGGAAGTAATATGTCTCAAAGAGATTGATATATTAGATAGTAGTAATATTCAGTTTAGGCAAAGGACTTGAATCAAAGATAAAAATATCCTCAAAACAAATCTTATTATAAAACAATTGAAATCTGGGTGATCATTAAATCAGAAATGTAGAGACAGAGCAGCGGTGGTTACCGGTGGTGGCGGCATCTTGTGGCCAAAATACAAACTACCATATAAATAATGAATACAAAGAATTTGGATACAAAAAATGCCTTACCCCAATGAATATCACTGGAGGTGGCGGCATCTTGTGGCCAAAGTACAAACTACCATATGAATAATGAATGCAAAGAATCTTGATAAGAAAATACTTTACACCAATGAATATCAGGAGGTGAAGAAAAACGACCACACTACATGATACCCAAAAAACATACCGAAAACATAATCAATAATGCAAAAATGAAACAACATAAAATTAAAAAAAATAAAATAGAATAGAATAAATGCAGGAAACCTAGCTGTTGCTAATAAAGGCATTCAAATCCCATTCCACATTCATCCCATATGGAAAATAGGTCCTGGCTTGGTATATCCATTTGGTCTCTAGCTGAGTGACCCCTCTAGTCATGTTGCTTCCCCTCCAATGGCCAGAGAATTTATCAATTCCCCAAAAACACAGTCATGTTTCAGAGCATAGTGCTTAGATAGACTATGCTTAGGGAACCCCCTTTTTATATTATCAACATGTTCTTTAAGCCTGATGTGTAATATATGGATAGTGCGCCCTATGTACTGAAGCCCACAGGAGCAAATAATAATATACACCACATGTCTAGTAGTACATGTAATGAAGGGCTTAATTGGAAAGGATTTATGGGTGGCAGTGGATTGGAAGGAATCTACTTAGATTTGTTGGTGCTAAGCTTACAAATCGGGCATCTCCTACAAGGAAAGAAACCCCCCATCTTTTGGAAGAATGAAATCTTCTTAGGTGGATTGATAATATTGGGAGCTACCTGTAGCCTCAATTGGGGAGCTCCCCTATATACCATACGCGGTAGGTCGGGCAAATCAGGGCCCAAAACACTGTCTCCCTTCAAGACTTTCCAATGCCTTTGAATCATTTTTGGAATCTCATAATATTGGTTAGAGTAGGCAGTGATAAACAAAAATTTATAAGAGGTATCTTGAACTTTAATTTTCGCAGTTAGCAAGTCCTCCCTATTTTTCTCTCTTGCAAGATTAAACGCCACATCCAAGGCTTCCGCTGAATAACCCTTTTCAAGAAACCGCTGCCTGAGAATAGAGGATTCGGACACAAAGTCCTCACTAGTTACGCCTCAACCTTGGGAATTGGCTCTTAGGTATTGATCCCAGCCAGGCCTTATAGTGACAGCTTTTAGTGTCTATATAGCCATTGCAATCTGTAGCTTTAAAATAGGTGGAGTAATAAGAACACCTTCATTCACTCTAATCCTAAGGTCAAGAAAATGTATCTCAGTAGTGCTAGCCTCAAATGTAAGGGCAATACCCCTATCGTTAGCATTGAGACCAGCAATAAACTCCGACAGGGACTCAAAACTACCATCCCATAGGAGGAGGATGTCGTCTATATATCTTTTCCAGAACACCAGCTCTACCCTGGGTTCTTCATAGACGACATCCTCCTCCCATTTGGCCATGAAAAGATTGGCCATGCTCGGGGCAAATTTAGCCCCCATGGCCACACCCCTATTTTGCAAATAATAAGAGCCATCGTGCCAAAAATAGTTGTGTTGCATAGCATATTGTGTGACACAGTAATTAAACTCTGTCAAAACAACTTTGGAGCCACTCCTGGGCTCTATGGGATCAACGTTGTAGGTCTCCAATGCTCTCAAATAACGGCATAAATAAGGTGTGGGTGCATGAGTGCAAAAGCCGATCGTTTGGTATAGCGTGCGGTGCGGTGTACTAGTAGTAGTAGTAGTAGTAGTGTATTAGTAGTGTAGTTGTAGTAGTAGTGTAGTAGTAGTGTAGTTGTAGTAGTAGTGTAGTAGTAGTGTAATAGTAGTAGTAGTGTATTAGTAGTTGCAGTAGTGTAGTAGTAGTAGTAGTAGTAGTAGTAGAAACAAAGAAGCTCTGACCAGAAGTAGTAAACAAGAAAGGTATGCCACATCCCATAATATAGAAAAAAGAACAATTGGTTCCCCTGGGGTGGGATTTTAAAGGCATTACCACAAAAAAGGCATAGATGGTAAAAAAGATATTTTTATTACAAAATGCGAAGACATAGCACACAATGCACCAAAGTAAAAATGATTAACACACATAAGTGATACATATAAACAATTGCATCAGGAGTAACATGTATGTGACAAAAAATATATCACACAAGGCAACAAAAACAGACCAATAATATAGGATGAAGTGGGTCTCACTAAACCGACGCGTTTCGGAAAGTCCTTCGTCAAGGTTTGACAAGTGAGAATTATCATCTATTAGATATTGTAAAGGCAAAAAATACAACAATGGTTAGCATCGCATACATATAGAAAATGGTATACCCCCCACACCCTATGTGTGAGAGAATACACACTTACCCAATGCAAATGTTATAAAGACATTCAAAGACATTCAAAGTAGTAGTAGTAGTGTAGTAGTAGTAGTAGTAGTAGTGTAGTAGTAGTAGTAGTAGTAGTAGTAGTAGTAGTAGTTGCAGTAGTGTAGTAGTGGTAGTAGTAGTAGTGTAGTAGTAGTAGTAATGTAGTAGTAGTAGTGTAGTAGTAGTAGTAGTAGTAGTAGTAGTAGTAGTAGTGTAGTAGTAGTGTAGTAGTAGTAGTGTATTAGTAGTTGCAGTAGTGTAGTAGTAGTAGTAGTGTACTAGAAGTATAGTAGTAGTGTATTAGTAGTAGTAGTAGTAGTGTAATAGTAATAGTAGAGTAGTAGTAGTAGTAGTAGTAGTGTAGTAGTGTAGTAATGTATTAGTAGTAGTAGTGTATTAGGAGTTGTAGTAGTAGTAGTAGTGTAGTAGTAGTGTAGTAGTAGTAGTAGTAGTGTAGTAGTAGTAGTAGTGTAGTAGTAGTGTATTAGTAGTAGTAGTGTAATAGTAGTAGTAGTGTAGTAGTAGTGTAGTAGTAGTGTATTATTATTATTATTAGTAGTAGTAGTAGTAGTAGTAGTAGTAGTAGTGTATTAGTTGTAGTAGTGTAATAGTAGTAGTAGTGTAGTAGTAGTAGTAGTAGTAGTGTAGTAGTAGTGTATTAGTAGTAGTAGTAGTAGTAGTAGTAGTGTATTAGTAGTAGTGCATTAGTAGTAGTAGTAGTAGTAGTAGTAGTAGTAGTAATAGTGTAGTAGTAGTGTAGTAGTAGTAGTAGTAGTAGTAGTAGTGTAAAAGTAGTTGTAGTAGTGTAATAGTAGTAGTAGTAGAGTAGTAGTAGTAGTAGTAGTAGTGTAGTAGTAGTGTAGTAGTAGTGTATTATTATTATTAGTAGTAGTAGTGTAGTAATGTTTTAGTAGTAGTAGTAGTTGTGTAGTAGTAGTAGTGTATTAGTAGTTGCAGTAGTGTAGTAGTAGTGTAGTAGTAGTAGTCGTAGTAGTAGTGTAGTAGTAGTGTAGTAGTAGTAGTAATAGTGTAGTAGTAGTGTAGTAGTAGTAGTGTAAAAGTAGTAGTAGTAGTGTAATAGTAGTAGTAGAGTAGTAGTAGTAGTGTAGTAGTAGTGTAGTAGTAGTGTATTAGTAGTAGTAGTAGTGTAGTAGTAGTAGTAGTAGTCGTAGTAATGTATTAGTAGTAGTAGTAGTTGTGTAGTAGTAGTAGTGTATTAGTAGTTGCAGTAGTGTAGTAGTAGTGTAGTAGTAATAGTAGTAGTCGTAGTAGTAGTGTAGTAGTAGTAGTGTAGTAGTAGTGTAGTAGTAGAGGTGAGGTGGCTGCGGACCATGTCGTCCTTAGTGACTCAGAGGACTCCGGACCGAATGCCTCAGCAAACCTACGCTGCATGGCCTCCCTGATCCTGCAAAGCCTGCGTAAGGATCCTCGTATTCGTGGTATCAAGGAGAAGGACCAATACTGGCTGGCAACCCTCCTTGATCCACGTTACAAGGGTAAGGCTGCGGACCTTATCTTGCCATCGCAGAGGGAGCAGAGGATGAAACATCTTCGGGAGGCCTTGCAGAAAGGTCTGTGCAACGCGTTCCCAGAGACTGGGAGGTTACAAACTCCTGTTTCTGGACAACGTGTTGCTGAGGCTTCGGTCAGTCAAAGAAGGAGCGGTGGAGAAGGTGGCCGTCTGACCGATGTGTTCAGACAATTTTTTGGTCCGCAGCCCCAAGGTATGATCAGTTCCAGCAACCATCGCCAGCGTCTGTTTTACATGGTGCAGGAATACCTAGGGGCAAGATCAGACTTGGACACCTTTCCCACCGAAAATCCTCTGGGTTACTGGGTCTTGAGGATGGATCACTGGCCAGAGCTTGCACAGTATGCAATTGAGCTACTGGCCTGTCCTGCATCCAGCGTTCTTTCGGAACGCACATTCAGTGCTGCTGGAGGCGTGGTAACCGATCACAGGGTGCGTCTGTCCACTGACTCGGTCGATCGGCTGACCTTCATAAAAATGAATCAGTCTTGGATCACCACCAGCTACTAAGCACCTGATGCTGATGTAACCGAATAATTTTTTTTGAAATCTCAGATCCCTTCAAAGACTGCCTATGCTGATGCTGAGTGACTATCCTGAGTAATTATCCTCTTCCTCCTCAATCATCACGCTGATAGCTTGTAAGAACATTTTTGGTTCTGGGCACCGCCAGTCCCACCACCAGTGCCTAAGGCACAATTTTTCTGCCCTGTGTAACAGGGACATGTAATTACAATTCTTGATCTAATATTTCACAGCAGGGCTCGTTCCTGCACCCACCAAGAGTATCTGTGAGGACTTTCCTTTGTGAGCTCCCTCCTCTCTTTAAGCTGGTTTCCCTCTATATAGATGTTTTTATCATCAGCCATTTTGTTCATATTTATATTTTTGTTACACTACTGATGGATTTACTGTTTGTCAAATACATTTTGTATTTTTATATCACTGCCTTGTGTCCATTTACAGTCCTAAACCTTGAGGAATCTTGTTCTTAAATATATGCCGGGATGGGATGAATAGGCAATGTAGTTGGCTAGATGAGGCAAAGCTCTACCCTCACTAATATATAATGATGTCAGTTTGTGAATCAAGCAGAATAGCACTTTGTAGTGCATGGGAACACGTCTGTGAATATTTTCAGCACAATTTTATTGGATTTATTTTATGACAGATGTTGTTATTGGAGTATTATTGCATATATACAGGGATTTTATTCAGGGGGAACTCACTTCCCCCACCTCTGGCTCAGACCCTTTGGTGCTGCTCACTAGGGATGAGCTTCGAGTTCGAGTCGAACATTGGCTGTTCGCAAGTTCGCCGAACAGCGAACAATTTGGGGTGTTCGCGGTAAATTCGAATGCCGCGGAACACCCTTTAAAAGTCTATGGGAGAAATCAAAAGTGCTAATTTTAAAGGCTTATATGCAAGTTATTGTCATAAAAAGTGTTTGGGGACCTGGGTCCTGCCCCAGGGGACATGGATCAATGCAAAAAAAGTTTTAAAAACGGACGTTTTTTCAGGAGCAGTGATTTTATTAATGCTTAAAGTCAAACAATAAAAGTGTAATATCCCTTTAAATTTAGTACCTGGGGGGTGTCTATAGTATGCCTGTAAAGGGGCGCATGTTTCCTGTGTTTAGAACAAAAATGACATTTGGAAGGAAAAAACTCATTTAAAACTACCCGCGGCTATTGCATTGCCGACAATACACATAGAAGTTCATTGATAAAAACGGCATGGGAATTCCCCACAGGGCAACCCCGAACCAAAATAAAAAAAAAAAAATGAAGGTGTGGGGGTCCCCCTAAATTCCATACAAGGCCCTTCAGGTCTGGTATGGATATTAAGGGGAACCCCAGCCAAAATTAAAAAAAAAAATTGACGTGGGGTTCCCCCTAAATTCCATACCAGACCCTTCAGGTCTGGTATGGATTTTAAGGGGAACCCCGCGCCAAAAAAAAAAAAAAAAAAACGGCATGGGGTCCCCCCAAAAATCCATACCAGACCCTTATCCGAGCACGCAACCTGGCAGGCCGCAGGAAAAGAGGGGGGGACGAGAGTGCGGCCCCCCCCCTCCTGAACCGTACCAGGCCACATGCCCTCAACATTGGGAGGGTGCTTTGGGGTAGCCCCCCAAAACACCTTGTCCCCATGTTGATGAAGACAAGGGCCTCATCCCCACAACCCTGGCTGGTGGTTGTGGGGGTCTGCGGGCGGGGGGCTTATCGGAATCTGGAAGCCCCCTTTAACAAGGGGACCCCCAGATCCCGCCCCCCCCCCTGTGTGAAATGGTAAGGGGGTACTTACCCCTACCATTTCACTAAAAAACTGTCAAAAATGTTAAAAATGACAAGAGACAGTTTTTGACAATTCCTTTATTTAAATGCTTCTTCTTTCTCCTTCATCTTCTTCTGGTTCTTCTGGCTCTTTTGGTTCTTCCTCCGGCATTCTCGTCCAGCATCTCCTCCGCGGCGTCTTCTATCTTCTTCTCCTCGGGCCGCTCCGCACCCATGGCATGGGGGGGGAGGCTCCCGCTCTTCTCTTCATCTTCTTCTCTTCTTCATCTTCTTCTTCATCTTCATCTTCTTCTTCTTCTTCTTCTCTTCTTCCTTCTTCTCTTCTTCATTTCTTCTCCGGGCCGCTCCGCAGCCATGCTGGCATGGTGGGAGGCTCCCGCTGTGTGACGGCGTCTCTTCGTCTGACGGTTCTTAAATAACGGGGGGCGGGGCCATCCGGTGACCCCGCCCCCCTCTGACGCACGGTGACTTGATGGGACTTCCCTGTGACATCACGGGGAATGCCACAGGGAAGTCCCGTCATGTCCCGTGCGTCAGAGGGGGGCGGGGTCACCGGGTGGCCCCGCCCCCCGTTATTTAAGAACCGTCAGACGAAGAGACGCCGTCACACAGCGGGAGCCTCCCACCATGCCAGCATGGCTGCGGAGCGGCCCGGAGAAGAAATGAAGAAGAGAAGAAGGAAGAAGAGAAGAAGAAGAAGAAGATAAAGAAGAAGATGAAGAAGAGAAGAAGATGAAGAGAAGAGCGGGAGCCTCCCCCCTCATGCCATGGGTGCGGAGCGGCCCGAGGAGAAGAAGATAGAAGACGCCGCGGAGGAGATGCTGGACGAGAACGCCGGAGGAAGAACCAGAAGAGCCAGAAGAACCAGAAGAAGAAGAAGATGAAGGAAGAAAGAAGAAGCATTTAAATAAAGGAATTGTCAAAAACTGTCTCTTGTCATTTTTAACATTTTTGACAGTTTTTTAGTGAAATGGTAGGGGTAAGTACCCCCTTACCATTTCACACAGGGGGGGGCCGGGATCTGGGGGTCCCCTTGTTAAAGGGGGCTTCCAGATTCCGATAAGCCCCCCGCCCGCAGACCCCCACAACCACCGGCCAGGGTTGTGGGGATGAGGCCCTTGTCTTCATCAACATGGGGACAAGGTGTTTTGGGGGGCTACCCCAAAGCACCCTCCCAATGTTGAGGGCATGTGGCCTGGTACGGTTCAGGAGGGGGGGGGCCACACTCTCATCCCCCCCTCTTTTCCTGCGGCCTGCCAGGTTGCGTGCTCGGATAAGGGTCTGGTATGGATTTTTGGGGGGACCCCACGCCGTTTTTTTTTTTTTTTTGGTGCGGGGTTCCCCTTAAAATCCATACCAGACCTGAAGGGTCTGGTATGGAATTTAGGGGGAACCCCACGTCAATTTTTTTTAAAAATTTTGGCTGGGGTTCCCCTTAATATCCATACCAGACCTGAAGGGCCTTGTATGGAATTTAGGGGGACTCCCACATCTTTTTTTTTTTTTAATTTTGGTTCGGGGTTGCCCTGTGGGGAATTCCCATGCCGTTTTTGTCAATGAACTTCTATGTGTATTGTCGGCAATGCAATAGCCGCGGGTAGTTTTAAATGTGTTTTTTCCTTCAAAATGTCATTTTGCTGTCAGACTGTTCTAAACACAGGAAACATGCGCCCCTTTACAGGCATACTATAGACACCCCCCAGGTACGAAATTTAAAGGGATATTACACTTTTATTGTTTGACTTTAAGCATTATTAAAATCACTGCTCCTGAAAAAACGTCCGTTTTTAAAACTTTTTTTTGCATTGATCCATGTCCCCTGGGGCAGGACCCAGGTCCCCAAACACTTTTATTGACAATAACTTGCATATAAGCCTTTAAAATTAGCACTTTTGATTTCTCCCATAGACTTTAACGGTGTTCGCGTGTTCGAACAAATTTTTTTCCTGTTCGCATGTTCTGGTGCGAACCGAACAGGGGGGTGTTTGGCTCATCCCTACTGCTCACCACAATCACTTGTAAACATAGAAGTCTGGTTTCTGTGTTTACAGGTGACAGCTCTGCACTCTGTGTAACCCCCCTGAACTCTGCACTCTGTATGTAATACAATCCTGATATTTAATGCCCCTTAAAGACCCTCCTACTGTTTGTGAAATGTGACCACACCCACTATTTGATGTGATTTGGAAGGTGTGTGTGGGGGGAGGGGTTTTGGGGGGTCGTGGCTGAGTTCCAGCACCTATTGTTTGAGAAAAGAAGCCCTGTGTATATATATATGTAGCACTGACTCTCGGTGGAGCTGCTGGTTTAAAGCGGGCTTGTTACCTTCACTCTCGATACCTCAGTTTCACCGGCGCCGGGTCTAGGGTTCCGTTGAGTTTACCTCCGGACGATATAAGCACCAAATACTGGAGTAGGTTTTCCAATGCTTTAATAAACGAATAAGGGAAGTAGCAGGAAAGAGGCAGAAGGAAAGTTGCAGGGAAGCTCAAATACCTTTCCTTAGTATTCTTTAGAACATTCTCTGGAATTGATCACTTGTGGTTGAATGCGCTCCCCTTGTTGGACCCAATCTTTGCCCGCCTGGATAGGCCTCTCTCACTTGCCTAGCAGCCAGTACGGAGCACCAACTAAAGTCTCTGCCACAGACTTGTTTGGAATAAAACCCGTACGATCCTCTGCCACAGGATGTATTGGTTTGCGATGAATGTCATACACAGTACTTGAACCTTTAAGCCAACCCGGCAGTACTATATTGTAAGATTACTTCAGGATACGTCCTCCAACCGAGTCACCAGGCCCCTCTCCAGACCAGCACTCTGCATGATCCTTCCATGACGGCTCCTCCCCCGGGATCTCCTCCCCTGGGATCTCCTCCCCTGGGATCTCCTCCCCTGGGATCTCCTCCCCTGGGATCTCCTCGGTTGTCCAGATTCTTCACTCAGGATAGACAGCTCAGGACCATTCCTCGGCTGATGTGGTAGGCCCCAGACAGGCTTCTGGGCCCACCCACACACCACAGCGACACGGGCCTCCGGAATGGAGGACCACCAGGTGGTACTCTTAACGCATACCTGTCGGCCAGGAGGGCCAGCAGGTGGCTGAAAAACGAACCCCAAAATTTGGCGTCTGTCCCATAAATACCCTCTCCCAGAATGCAACTTGGAGGACCACCTCCACCGAGTTATCTCTGGGACAGAGGAGCACTCATACGCTTCAACACGTTGCCTTTCCAACACCAGCCCATGGTGACAGCGACACCCACAGGCACAATGTGGAACTACACGCAACTCAGCCAAGCTGGAACAGAGGCAAATCTAACTTCACCTAACAAGCGACCCACTAGATTTACCTATCAGAGGTAGAATAAAATCTACATATCTATATATTGTTGTACAGAGTCACTTTAATGAATAATAAGTTGTGACACTAATCAGCACTTTATTCATGTGATCTTCTATAGGTATTAGTAGAGTGTGGAGATATGAGGAGAAGTAGAGGAACCAATGAATTCATCGTTCACATGCTGCACTATAATTGAGCACAAAGTTACACTGATTGGAGTTGGTGATGTCACCTGCTGCTGTATCTCAGCCAATGAGGAGGAGGAGTCCCGGGAGAGAGCAGCTTTCTCTGGTGGCACTCATCAGGGGGGAGGGGCCAAGTCTCATAGACACACAGAGGCGGCTCGGGAGCGAGCACACACGAGTGTCCCGGGAGAGAGCAGCTTTCTCTGGTGACGCTCATCAGGGGGGGCGGGGCCAAGTCTCATAGACACACAGAGGCGGCTCGGGAGCGAGCACACATGAGTGTCCCGGGAGAGAGCAGCTTTCTCTGGTGGCGCTCATCAGGGGGGAGGGGCCAAGTCTCATAGACACACAGAGGCGGCTCGGGAGCGAGCACACACGAGTGTCCCGGGAGAGAGCAGCTTTCTCTGGTGACGCTCATCAGGGGGGGCGGGGCCAAGTCTCATAGACACACAGAGGCGGCTCGGGAGCGAGCACACATGAGTGTCCCGGGAGAGAGCAGCTTTCTCTGGTGGCGCTCATCAGGGGGGGAGGGGTCAGGAGTGCCAACAGGGGGTCCGAAAAGATGAGGATCAGAGCTCCTGTCTGCAAAACCACCACACAGAGCAAATAAGTATAACATGTTTGTTATTAAAGAAAACTTTATTATCACTTTAAAGTATGAATATATATATATATACACTCTATTCCCAAAAGTATTGGGACACCCACCTTTACACACACATGACCTTTAATGACCTCCCAGTCTTAGTCCGGAGGGTTCAATATTGAGTTGGCTCCACCCTTTGCATCTATAACAGCTTCACCTCTTCTGGGAAGGCCGTCCACAAGGTTTAGGAGGGTGTCTATGGGAACATTTGACCATTCTTCCAGAAGAGCATTTGTGAAGTCAGGCACTGATGTTGGATGAGAAGGCCTGGCTCACAGTCTCCGCTCTAATTCATCCCAAAGGTGTTCTATCGGGTTGAGGTCAGGACTCTGTGCAGGCCAGTCAAGTTCCTCCACCCCAAACTCGCTCATCCATGTCTTTATGGACCTTGCTTTGTGCGCACATCATTTCCTGCTTGTGTGATTGGCTCTCTGATTTTCCCAGAAGTCTGCACTAAAATACAAGTCAGATTTCAGGCATCCCCTGCAACACAAATGTCATTTTTGGTGAGATGTTCCCAAAAGGAACACATCTACAGGAATGCAGGCCCAGCAGCTTTCCTCATTAGTGCCCTGAAGGTGCAGCAGCTGGTTGATAATTATGAAACCCCTCCCATTAGACTCACTTTCCCACATGGACACAGAGGAACACACAGGGGGATTTCTTCAGAATAAGAAAAGGGAGGAATCTGCTACAAAGTTTGTTATCATCCTTGTAATGTACGGAGATGTTGTTCTCTCCACAAAGGTGGAGTTACTCTTTAATTCTGTGTTATTACAGATACAGGATTCCAGTAATCAGTCATAGACTTCTATTCTTCAATCATCATGTGAAAGGACAGAGCGAGCTTCTAGGATAGAGGTGACCCCCCCCCGAGATGAAGATAATCCCATCCAAGTAGATATAGATTGTCACCTTCCTGGAGCCTCCAAAGAAAAGTCCTAGTCATTCCATCTACAAGGACCAGCAGGGGGCAGTCAGGAGCTCCTGTACCCTTTGCCAGCTTTGATTTCTACAGATCAGAGGAATAGATTTTCTGTCTTAGAAAAGATCAAATATTAGTTGTAGAGAGATAAATAATTCCCTCTGATTGGACACATGTTGGGCTACATATACATGTAAGTCTTGTATTTGTATCACTTGTAGAATCAGGAGAAACCCACAGAACCGGTATATGGCGGCTGATCATGACAGCCAGGCAGTGATCGGTATTATGGCGATCGGACGGACGGTGTCAGAAATCCTATCCTTGACCCGCCCATCAGAACCATCCAGGGCCCATTTCATCCTGGTCACTTTGGAGCACAGAACGTCCTGTGGGCGGAGACGGGAACACCCCCCCAGGGTTGACTGGCCAATGGCTAAAGTCCAGCCCACATCCATATTCCAATAAATTGAGGATCATTGGGATCTGGGCAGGGTGATCAATACTGAGCCCGTCCCTCTGATTGGTGAATTGCTGACTTCTGACAAAGGAGAAAACTTTGGGAAAGTTGATTTCTGTTTTTTCTCCTTTTATTCTCACAGTGAATTGCCAATTGTGTGTCTTTTTATCACTTTGTAACTCTTTATCTTTGTAGAAATGTTATGCTCCGCCCACTTTTGGGATATTTACCACTTCAATACCGGGCATTTTCACCCCCTTCCTGCCCAGGCCAATTTTCAGTTTTCAGCGCTGTCACACTTTAAATGAAAATTGTGCGGTCGTGCGACATTGTATCTAAATACATTTTTTATGTTTATTTCCCCCACAAATAGAGATTTCTTTTGTTGGTATTTCATCACCTCGGCGGTTTTTATTTTTTTGCGCTATAAACTAAAATAGAGCGACAATTTTAAAGAAAAAGGCGATGTTTTTTACTTTTTTGCTATAATAAATATCCCCAAAAATCTATAAAAAAACATTTTTCCCCTCAGTTTAGGCCGATACGTATTCTTCTACATACTTACGGTAAAAAAACTGCAATAAGTGTTTATTGATTGGTTTGTGCAAAAGTTATACATCTACAAAATAGGGGATAGATTTATGGCTCTTTATTTTATTAGTAATGGCGGCGATCTGCGATTTTTATCAGGACTGCGACATTATGGTGAACACATCGGACAATTTTGACACATTTTTGGGACCATTGTCATTTATACAGCGATCAGAGCTATAAAAATGTACTGATTATTGTGTAAATGACACTGGCAGTGAAGGGGTTAAACTCTAGGGGGCGATCGAGGGGTTGATATGAATATATCGGGTTTAGAAATAAGAATGTTAATAATGAAGCTCCAAAATATATTCTGTTTCATGTGATCCCCAAGGCTTGTTAGGTGGTGGGAGTAGATGTATTTGCCTAAATGATTATACACTATACGTCGGAATATGTATCACATTTAGGTTTAGACATCTTTGAATATGTATTTTATTTATTTTCTAGATTTTTTGTGGATATTTTTTGGTGTAACTAATTTGTTAATATACACCCCATACTGAGAATCCGTCTTGGGCCTTTATCTTTTTTAACACTTATTAGATTTTTTATTTACATATTTAAGAATAACGAGTCTGGGAGATGCCTTTTTTAATATCAGCTTATCTGTTATAAATCCCAGTTTTTTATCTATATTGCATACTTACCTCTATTTCTATGCATCTCCACACTATATTTAAGAATTAAGAGTCTAGGAGATGGTTTATGGGTAATTCTACTTCACTGTTTGAAAATCCTACCTTTTTTCACTTATATTTCATACATGAATTACACTCACTATGTAGATAATAATTTACACATATACACACTAGTGTCTAGACTTAAGTGTAATTTACACATTTTAGTGTGATATATACATATGTCATAAATAATGTGGACACATCATTAGTCAGTTTATGATCTTATTTTTTTGCACCCCTTTTTGTTACACTTTCACGATCCTGCAAGAATAGTCTTACAATAAAACGTTTTTTGATTATATATGAACACTTTTAGTTTATCCATCACTATTCATCACTATAAATACGTAGTACATATCATAGAGGTAGAACGCCACCTCTAAAGGGAGGCGTACTGACAAGGCGGACCGCTTATGACGACATTGCGCTTTCCACTGTCTTAGGACGTGGTGCGCATGCGTTAGAGAGCGGATCACCGGTGACGACATCGCGCCTTGCCCTTTGTCATAGGGAGGCGTGGTTCGCATACGGCGAGCGGCCGTCTGGCTTGCGCTCCATATAGGCGGAAGCCAGGGCCAGGCACAGGATGTCCGGATCTGAGCATTTCCGGGGAGAGATTCGGTTCTCTTTTTAAATCGTGCTGACAACTCTTCTTTCTTTTACATAGCACTGACGATATCTATTACTTATAAAACTCAGCAACAGGACAATAATTGGCCATTTATATTTTTTATTTCTCACATAAGAGATGGTTGGAACGCATAGAAGCCACTGGAGAGAGGCTTGGAACGCACGCGGGGCCGCCATTTTGGTGACACCCGGAAGTGCAAAGCAAACAAGCGGCACATGCCGGATTCTCATCAAAGGGGGTCTTAGTGGGTATATAAGTAAGTATGGCAGCAGTGGCAAGGTACCCCAGAGGAAGTCTAATGAGATGAAACGCGTCGGGAGACTCCACTGCCTGCCATTTAATCTATTTTAAGCGCTTTTTTACCATGGAATATGTAAGTTTTCTACCACAATAAATTTTATTTCTTTTAAACGGTATCACACTATGTGGCCCCTTTCTTACTTTTCATGAGTCACTACTGAATTGGGCCATACAAGAAAGAAATCTGCTGGGAGCCTTGGATACAGCATCTGGATTTCATATCGGTCCAGCGGGACACTTCACTTACTGCCCGGTGGCAATACAAGTATTTCTGACTCAAGGGATATACGTCTCTGTGAGTCCAACGGTTCCGGTAAGCCTCCATCATTATACACCACTTGTTTTCATCCTATGTGACGTAGAGACATCATCATCTACCTTGGATTCCTACTATTTCCAGTTTTTACATAAATAGACATTTACGGACATTTAAAGAACCATTTAGAGTATATGGTGTTGGGAACTAAATGGTTACATATATATATATTTTTTCTTATTGCTCCTTTCATTTAACTATGGGGTATATAGACACTACCATCAGAATTTGACCCCTCATTGGTTTCCATATTTCCTTTAGGTGAATAGATATCCATCTAGGTTCTTTTTGGTACCACCCCCTTAGTTTGTGGTGGTACAAATTGGTCACTATGCTTTTTGTGATTTAACATTAGCGCTACACTGTCTATACACACACAGGCGATCGAGGGGTTAACTGTGTCCTAGGGAGTGATTGTAACTGTAGGGGGAGGGGACTCACAAGGGGAGGAGACCAATCGGTGTTCCTCTGTACTGGGAACACACGATCGGTCTCCTCTCACCTGACAGGACTGTGGATCTGTATGTTTACACACCACCCACATCCACAGGCTGTGTTCAGAGGCAATCGTGGGAGCGCGGCGGACATCGCGGCCACCAGGCACGCTCATCTGTACCCGCGTGACGCGCACCCCCTAGACTGCGGGGAAGCCCAGGGCGTCAGATGTATATGGGTGGGATGTGAAGGGGTTAAATGATAAAAGTAAGAAGTGACTTCTGTGTGATAAGCTCGGGCTCATATCTCTGGAGAGATTGTTGGATTGTAGTGTCTATGTGCTCCGTCTAACTTCATTGCCAATCTGTATAGACTTGTACTGTGTGTTGGCAGATTGTAAACGATCAGATCTGCCAGACGGAGATCTGTGTGTGTGTGTGGTGACCCAGCAGACCAGTTCTGCAGACAAACTGCTTGGTGGTGACAATCTCCGGTTTGTTGTATGTAAGGGGGTGGGGACAGTGGGAAGAGTGGGTGACATCGGGTTCTAGCTTGTAGGTCACTGGAGGAACCCTAGAAGTGTGTGATAATTGCTAGATGCTCCCCAACCCTTAGAGGGCACCGGATTGTATGTAAGATTGGTATCTGCCTGTGTGTGGATTGGAGTGGAGTCTTCCTTTTATGGTGGTCAGAGGCAGTGGGGGAGGGGAAAGTGTATCACAGACAGTCTTACTTGCTTAGAATAATCTACACCTCATTCCCCTCTTACCCAAGTCAAGGTCCAACCCTGGTTAGCTAGCCCCGCGGGCGTGTGTTTCATGACAACAGGGATATGGTATATGGTGGTGACATAATACACACACTCAGGTTCAACTGGTTGGACTGGAGTCTTTATACAACCTCAGCGACTATGTAACGATGTGACGGGGAAAAGAATCCCGAGAATCACCTGAATTCTAAATGATTTTCTCTTTGTAGGTCATCAACATATGTGTTGGGAATGTTTATACCTCACTTATCTGATTAACAAGACACAAAATAAGGATTAAACCTTTGTCTATATAAGAATAAAACAACAAACGATAAACTGTGAGAAAAAGAGAAACAATTCATTTATTCCTACAGAAAAGAACGTTAGAAGAATTAGAAATCATCAAATCTCTCAAGTGATGGAACAAGTACAGTGTTGTCAGGATAACAAAGATCATTGAGGCCAAACTTTGTTTTCCTTCTTGGCCACCCCTCTCTCTGGGCTCACGTTACTTCCTTCCTCAATCTGGGTACCATCATCAGAGCGTTCATACTCTGCGCATCCTCCTGCAGCATGTACCATACACTGTGATCGAACAATTCGGGGACTCCGCAGGGCATGATGGTGGGACTAGGGAAGGAGTGACTGATGACATTGAGCCGATGGAAGAGGCCACTTTGGCAGCCAAACTTCTCTGAGCCTGGGTGACAGAGTATGAGGAGGATGAGGACGGCTTGGTCATCCACTCGACCAACTCTTCTGAATGTTGTGGCTCAACACGGCCAGCTGCCGAAAAAAAGGACAAGCGTGTCCCACGGCCACGTGTTGAGGATGCACCGTGTCCACGACCAGCAATGTTGGCTGTAGACACAGAGCCTGCTTGCCCTCTTTTAGTGGACTGTGAGCGTCTGTCTCTCCTTGGTGGCCTCCAGACATGCTGTATTTGATGTATTTGTAATGTATTTGAATAGGTACTCCAGGAATGGCCTGCAGTGAGATGTAGCTGCACAAAGCTGGGATGTATGTATATACTGAATATACTGCAGCTAACTGAATGAACTGCCTGCCGTAGTATATCAGGAAGAGAACAACAGGAATGGTCTGCAGCGAGATCTAGCTGCACAGGATACAGTATATATATATATATACTAAATATACTGGAGCTAACTGAATCAACTGGTCTGCTCAGTCTATCTGAATGAAATGAAATGACACTCTCTCTCTCTCTCTCTCTCTCTCTCTCTCTCTCTGTCTCTCTCTCTCTCCCTCTCTCTCTCTCTCTCTCTCTCTCTCCTGTCTCTCTCTCTCTCTCTCTCTCTCTCTCTGTCTCTCTCTCTCTCTCTCTCTCTCTCTCTCTCTCTCTCTCTCTCTCTCTCTCTCTCTCTCTCTCTCTCTCTCTCTCTCTCTCTCTCTCTCCTCTCTCTCTCTCTCTCTCTCTCTCTCTCTGTCTCTCTCACTCTCTCTCTCTCTCTCTCTCTCTCTCTCTCTCTCTTCTCTCTCTCTCTCTCTCTCTCTCTCTCTCTCTTTCCCTTTGTCTCTCTCATCTCTCTCTCTCTCTCTTCTCTCTCTCTCTCTCTCTCTCTCTCTTCTTGAACACCGGAACACACACTACACACAGCCGACGTGCAGGCGGCCTTATATAGTGTGGAGCGTGTACATAATCCCCTGAGCCATAATTGGGCCAAAGCCAACCCTGGCTTTGGCCAATTATGGCTCTGTTTGCTTATGGCGCTGTGATTGGCCGTAGTCATAGTGCATGCTTGGCCAATCATCAGCCAGCAAACCATTGCGATGACACAGTGCATTATGGGCCGTGACGCGCTGCTTGAATTTGGCGCGAATGGCCCATAATGTTCGATCTTCATCGAACAATCGAACAGCAATGTTCGAGTCGAACTCGAAGCTCATCTCTAATACATATATATATATATATATATACACATACACACACATACACACACATACACACACATACACACACACATATTCAATGGGGCATGGTAATTTAATTAGAGTCCTTGCAATGGTTCCCTTGAAGCTCCTTGTTATAAATATGAAATCCCAAAAATCTCCACCACAGTCTCCCTGAAGTTCATTCTTGAACTTATGTCCTCCTTCAATGATTTTGTACCCACCCACAACAGCCCAGAAGCCCCGACCTTCCCCCACCACTGCGGCCTCCTCTTCCTTTCTTGAACACGCCGGAAGCCATCAAGGTAGACTTGAGATAGTAAAGAAATTCT